>JACJUY010001657.1:14978-71262 GCA_014220935.1 Platorchestia sp. MABIK | reverse complement strand
CATTCTTACTACATGAAAATCTGTGATTTTGGAGAACTATTATCTTTTCGCTCATTTTAGTTCTTCCATATTTACCTCATTAGAATTGTCATTATTAAAATTGTGATTATTTGTTAGAAGTCCTCTACTGCCATAAATTTGGGTTGAAATAGCAACGAATGTGTGAAGATCCATCAGGTTGAGCACCGTGCGGACCGCTACGGTTCACAAGTAGACAGTTTAAAACATTTCATACTGCCACTTTTCATGACTTTAATTTAAATGCCAGTTCGAATCGAGGTGACGAACAGTTTTCACGCATTAAGCTTTGCTATGTTTGATGATGACTTTTTTGCCTATAATTGTACTTGTCAAGAAGGGATTGTCGGAGAAATACAACAATACCGAAATGTGAATCGTGAGACTTGAAAATATACTTCGGGATACAGGTAAAATTTTGTGCTATAATATCGAAGCATCAATTGTAAATCAAACTTAGTACAAGATATTACCGTAAAATTTCCGGGTTATGATATTTTCAAGTGTTCGATCACATTTATGCTCTACATGCTCTACTGTATACTACTACGTACGAGAGTGACTTCCATATTTAGTTACGCATAATGAGTATGTCTGGTAAGTACTCCCTCATGCACATCACGATGATTCGAATTCAAATCTCTCAAACGTGATGTGTCATTAATTGGAATAAAATATTTGTTCCACAAACTACATCTCTGTGATGAATAGCATTTTAGAAAAATGGAATAAACCTGAATAAAATCATTCTAAGTTCTAATTCCAAAAAATCTTCAACGAGATATTTATTAGAATTCCAAAGAGAAAAGACTTCAAGGTTTCGTAGCACGGAAAAATGGGCTTTAAAATCAACATTGAACCGTGCAAATGAAAAATTGCAGTAAATCCAAATGAGCTGCAAAACAGCCAAAAGGACAGCTCTTTTTGAACGATGCAGTGTGTAAAGTTAAGCCATTACAAAAATGTAAGCATTTGGTCCAATCAAAATATGTCCTTCAAATCTCACGTGGAGGAAAACGAGCGATAGAATTAAGAGAACCTTGAAATTTTTTCATAGTAATAAAGTGTGCTCGACGCATGATCTAGATTACTAGACATTCCACCTTTAGTATTTAGTGTGAGTCTTGACACTCGCAGCCTAGTCTGGGAGAGACGCACCTCAACTTCTACAAAGAAAGTTTTCAAACTTATTTTGTGGCCATGGTTGTTTGCAAAGGCCATTTCAAAAAGAACGATCACTCAACCCCTCTCCTAGATGAACTCGGCTGGACTTCAATTCATGGAGGGTTCCCCACTCATAAAACCACTCATTACCTTTCTTATCTATCCCTGCCCACAATGCTGATATTGTGCAATTCCTTCCACCCTCGGTAACGAACCAAAAGCCAAATCGGAGAAATGATATTTACGAGTGGTGAGCAACCGTTCATCTGACGTTTACTTAAAAACTGTCAATATCAGGAGCTTTACAGGGTTAAAAAAAACTGCCAGAGTACAAAAATGCTTGAATGAATTTAAGACCAAAGCAAAACACAATTTTGCGTCTCAACAGTAATTGTATTTTGCTTTACGTACTGAAAAGCTAGCTGTGAAAGACTTCCTTTGATTACTCTACAGTGCTTAATTTTCGATTCAAAGTTTTGCTAGTATATGTACGCTATATGATCTCTTGTAAATCGCGTTCACCCACGTACTGTGTGTGTGCACACAGCAGTAAGAGCAAAATTGCTTAGCCAGTGAATTTCATTATGACTCGAAACGTCATATTTTTGATCAACTATCAATTTGTCTTTAAACTTTAAACACTATTCTGTAATCGTTTTTTTTTGTCAAGCACGTTCGCGTCCGGACTCGAAAACATTTCATAAATAAAAAGTAGAAGCAGAACTTGATGCAAAGGGTTCACTTTGATTTCTACATGAAATACTAATTTCTCAATCTCGGACATTTTGATACAGACTCAACTTTGGTCTTCCTTAAACACGACTACTGTCTTTCTAATGCAATCAACAGATTCTACAGTGAAATAAAATCTTCATTAAAATTATGTGATATTTTCGCATATTTTGGAGACCACGACCACTAGACACATTAGAATCAGGTGAAGCACTTCCTACCCATTGCTCGAAGTTGCACGAATATGATCTTCAATTTTCTAAACGTTTACGCTCCTGAGAACAATATTATGTCTAGCATTTCTAATGAATATGCTCCTGTGAACAATGTAATATCCAGCATTTCTAATGAATATGCTCCTGTGAACAATGTAATATCCAGTATTTCTAATGAATATGCTCCTGTGAACAATGTAATATCCAGAATTTCTAATGAACATGCTCCTGTGAACAATGTAATATCCAGCATTTCTAATGAATATGCTCCTGTGAACAATGTAATGCCTAGCGTTTCTAATGAATATGCTCCTGTGAACAATATAATATCCAACATTTCTAATGAATATGCTTCTGTGAACAAAATAATATCCAGCATTTCTAATGAATATGCTCCTGTGAATAATAATTGGGTCATGCCACTGTGATGAAGTGGGCGTGACCGTCAAATCCTAAACCCTTATACATATTTTAGAAAAGTATTGTCATAGAGGAACATTTTACGTTTTTCAGTAAACCAAATTCGACCTATGTTATATAATATAGAAAATACAAACATTATGTTCTATAATATGGAAAATATACGGCACTCTTTTTCGGTGCGTTGAAGGACATCTTTCATTAGATTTTCTTTTTACTAACCTAGTCGCGATACATACAGTACATACACACATACCTGAGAGTAATAATTACTTACGCCTGAATGTTGAAGTTGTCACGCCGTACTGGATGCAGGCACAGACGGCCGAGGCGGGGGAGCTGGGAAGCGCAACCTTTGTAAAAAACTTTTCTGTTATTGGCAACTTCAAATTTAGTAAGAGAATCAGGGTAACATGCCACTTGCAAAAATAAAATTCATCATAATTGAAGTGGTTCTTTTTGAAGATTACTGAGGTATTGTGTTCAGGAGACTGCTAATTTGTTTCTCTCGCCATTACCGAGTTGTAACTCTCCTGCTGCAAATTCTATAACGTAGATAACTTCGTTGCTCATGAAATCATGGTGAGTTAGAAGATTAGATTAGATTATTAGTTAGTTTAAGCCTCCCTATCCGCTACAAAGGCGATCCAAAGAGAGGAAAGAGGAAGGCACCATTTAGTATGGTTTTTAGGGAACGTGGAATCTATGCAGAAAGGGCATAGAAACAGTAAGATGAGAAAGAAGTTTATGAAACAAGATCAAAGTTGAAGAAGAAAGTAGTAGGTGTGTAAAAAACAGGACAGCAGTGAACCGAAAAAAGATGGTCCGTAACAGAACAAAAACTCATTTTATTTCAATAAAAAGGAAGCCTACCTAACCTTTAGCTCGGGCCCTCACATAGTCCCCCTGGGAGCGCCAATTCCCATAGATACAATATTTGTATCCCCCTGAGGGGTGGTGAGTTAGAAATCGTCCTCGAGAAATTAAAGATGCTTTTGAGAATTCACTGTTAGGTGCAAGGACTAATGAATTGGTCTTAAACACAATCAATCTCAACGAAGTATGAAAGTTGATTACACTGCATGGGTGGAAAAATTTTTAATCGAGCCATTGTAAAATTCCCAGCATCTGAATTTCATACAAAATCTGGCGCCCTAGTCTTCCAACCATTTAACACCAACTGGAACGGTAAGCAGAAGCGTACAGGTTTTGACTCCACGTGTTCTCAGAATTCAGAAGAGTACAAAGTTCACTCCTGGATGTGACTTCACAGTTTTTGCGGATTCAGAAGCGTCCAGTCACCATCTTATTGGCCCTTCGACGATTTTTTGTGCCTACTCTATTATCAGGCGTGGCAGTCAGTCCATACCATGTAGGTCCATGAAAATAGATCCATACCATTTTACTATCTCCAAAAAATATCGCTGTTGCCATGGCGTCCCTCAATCATGGGAGACGTATTTCCCCAAAAATGCGATTCAGCCTCCTCAGGGTAAAAATCTCAATCATCATTTCTTCAAATCGTAACAATCTTGAGTCTTACAATTTTGCGGTCTTCTCCGAAGGATCTCTGCTCAATTTCAAATAATTGAAGATCTCAAAACCAGCTTCAACATGGAAGTATTTTTATATTTCTGGGTGGTCGAACGCAACTAGATTAGCATACGAAAATTCTTGATCGTGTTTTTACAATTTTACTCAAGCGGCTTTGCATTCTATTCGAACCCTCGGGGGAAAAGTCATCCACCTCTACCTGCAGCCTTCTAAACATGAACAATTCTTTGAATGCATGCCACGGAAGAGTGAGGTAATCGATCGGTTGATTGATAAAACGAGCCGAAATATAATACAACACACGCGTCCGACAGGAGTATTTTAAATTTAACGTAAACTTCACATGGTTGGCACCTCTTGAGAGATGATTTAACAAGTCTTTTATCTTCTTGGGAGAAGACAAAAAAATTTCTTCATCATCTTGAGAGAAGATTTAACAAGTCGTTTATCTTCTTGAGAGAATATTAAAAATATGTTCATCTTGGGAGAAGATTTAACAAGTCGTTTGTCTTCTTGGGAGAATATTAAAAATGTGTTCATCGTCTTGGGAGAAGAACATCGATGTGGATTTTGCACAGCAATGCATGAGCCCTATGGTTTTTTTATCGACATTTTAGAGTGAAATGGAGTGTCTTGCAAATCATATCACAGTGAATAAAAGTCTTTTGTACCCATGGCAGATTACTTTCTCTATCTGGTATTTATCTTCCATATGATGGATAAAGTGGAAATCATTAACATCAAAATTTTGTATATTATATGCAATTATAAGTGCGTTTATTTCCATGCAATTTGAAAATTTACCCAAGAAACTTTAATTTATTCACAAACTTTATCATGAAAAGTGAGCTATTAGATAAGATTTTGGAAATTCATTACTCTGTCTTCACGTAACTCTGGGGTAGAGTACCCATTTTGACCGTAAATGCAGGTTGTGCTGCGAATGAAGTGCCTGGTTCAGGAGCGCAGTCGTAATTTACACTCCTACTTGCCTGATTCAAGAGCCTAGTTGTAATTTACACTCCTACTTGCCTGGTTCAAGAGCACAGTCGTAATTTACACTCCTACTTTCTGCTCCAGACGAAATTACAGATTGTCGTGTCACCTTCAATTCTTTATTTCTGCTTAGAACTTCTCATTTATCAAAAGCTGGCGTAGTTTTGTGCAGCGAATTGCTGCCACCCAGTACTGCTCTCCTCCAACACACAAGTGCGATCTCCGACAGAAAGTCATTCAAGTCCTGCAAAAATCGAAGTCATCGAGTGTGCTTTGCTTTGCAAACTGCTATGTAACGTTCACTCTTAATCGGATTTGTTGAAATAAAATTTATTAATCGAGAGCTGCTTTAGTAAATAGCATGAACTGACATGTAGTCTTATGCTGATATTTCTTCTAAGCCCTTTTTACTCACAGCATATGATCACAAATAATGCCCATAGACTAAAAGGCTTGTACACTTCAAAATACGATTTGCACTAACAGGAGCACAAATTATTTTACTAGAAGTGGAAATTCAAAATAGGCTACAACAAAGAATATTTCCATGCTTGCGTGAGGACATAATTCGGCATGATGCAAATTTCTGCTGTCGCGCGAGAATGCTTTCTAAAGTATTTTATAAGAGATGTTATTGGTGAAATAGTACGAGCTTCTTCGAGAACATCTTTAATTTTCAAGGCTTCACAATTTGATTCACTAGAGCTCGTTACGCCACTGTTTGCTTGGCTCAGGTGTTGAGCAAATCATCGTCAGGTTACCCCATGGCTTCGTTGTGCTGAAATTATCACATTGCATCTCAATTTTTTCTCATCAACCACTTCTTCGTCGATTTTCAATTCGAAATCAGAATAGATGAGTCCCTGACTCGTTCTGCCAACTCTTTCCTTACATGAGACTGAAGCGATAAGGCAATTCAACTTCCTGCCCACACGGAGATGTCAGGGCAAAAGCAAACTTAACACGTTGACTGCGATGGGTTGAACTGAAGTTCAGAATTCAACTCAAATTGAAATTCAAAAGTTGTCAGAAATTATATAAATACCAAACACTAACTTGATCTATCAAATACCATTTATTTAAAAAAGATTGTTAAAACTTTTCAAACGACCCACCGGTGTGTCATATCTCAGACACTGCATTAACTGCGTCGTTACTTTGAGTCTTGTTTCGAATTTCCTCGTTAAATACGGCCTTATTACACACGCTTTTTAATGTAACTGACATACCTCATTGCATTCGGCTCATCACGCGTTTCTTGAAATTATTATCTGATTGATATCGTACGTTTCTGACTACATTGTGAATAAGAAGAAATAGTTCAGTATCACATAAAATTCAGAACCCACGCTAGATTGTCCCCTTTGTCTCATCATAATCTAAGAACAACAAATTATTCGATTTTCTCCCAGGTGCAGTAGAAAGAGCAACTTTTTGCCACAGTAGCTAATTAAGCGCTCGTCAGAAGGCCATGTAGGCTCAAGAAGAGATACGTTTCAAAGTCACACCCCATTGCACTTTACACTTTCAAGCATAAGAAGGTCTCACAATCCAAGCGAATACACAAAGAGAAGTAACTACCCTTAACCTTACGTTCGTATTAGTTGGAAAACCTTGTGATCACTGACGTGTTCCCTGAACCTAACCCTGATGTGCGGACACAGAAAGGATCGCATGACCTTGTTAGTTTCTCCAGCAGCTGCAGCAAACAACCTCACGCCATGAATACTAATTGCTATAGCGTGAGCAAACAGGGAAAACTCTTCCCGGACTGTTGCTCTTAGGCAAATTAATTACCTGAGGTGGCCTTGCGTTTAACCTTTGTTGAGCTTTAGGGGAGAATAATAATTACATAATCGTGCCTATGGGTTCAATTATTGATACTTGAATTCAGAGGATCATTCTGTAGATTAGATCATTAGTTGGTTTATGGTTTCTTAAAACCGCAACAAAGGTGTTCCGAAGAAGGAAAAGATGGAAGTGCCGTTTGGTATTAAGTGAAAAGGAACGCGGAATCTTTGCAAAATGTGTTTTTCCACGCAAGACCCCTGCGCTTAAAAACAGTGGGTTGAGAAGGAATTTTCTGAAACAAGACAAAAGTTGAAAATGAAAATAGCAGAAGCTGCGAAACAGGACAGCAGTAAAGCGAAAAAATCAGGTCTGTAACAAAACGAAAACCCATTCAATTTCAACCATAGGAAGGCCTACCTAACCTTCAGCTTGGGACCTCACATTTGTGATAATTCCCATAGATACACTAACCGCATCCTCCTGAGGAGAGTCATTTTCTGTAGAAAACGACCAAATTTGGTTCAACGTTTATGGTCTCTAAAAATCCTCTCATGCACATACGTCAAAATATTTAGCGCCAATTTCAAAAAGATAAAAGGAACCAGTGCGGCAAATGTGTAAATTTGGAAACGAGTCCAACAACTACTGCAAGTTTGGCTGAAGACAGAAGGTGACCGTGCTACAGCCTCTAGGATAATCCTAACGTTTCTTATGAGGTAAGCGAAAATAATACACTTAACTTTTCAGTGAGAGAGCAAACCTTCAAGAACTGGAAAGTTACTGTCAGAAAGATGGAAAATGACTTCAGCTTATGATTGAATTCATTTCTCGAGTTAACCCTCTTCACTTCAATATCACTGACCTTCCTTTTGTTCATGAGCCTTAGCGAAAATTAATGTTTGATCACGGAAAAACTCTCAATAATTGTCAGTAGTAATTATGGTCTGCTGGACTGTAATCTTGTCTGTTTCAAATCATAAGGTGATGAATAATCCCTGATTTCACAGAATAACTTCACAACCAATTCCTATCCTCCAAGTAAAGTTCTAGATGAATGTATAAGCCCGTCGCCTAAGGGGCTGCAAACAATCTCGGTTCACCTACAGTTGCACCGCGCAGGAAAGTGACAATGTGCTCATAACTGAAAGGTCAAGACTTGCGTAGGCAACCGCACGTCACTTCGGTCGAGCTGCGCACAACTTGCAACGCAGCGCGGTGTATGTACGCAGCCGTTCATGGATGTCTCTCTGGACAGGGACAAGAATTGCCGGCCTTGTAAATTAACCTTGGTTTCACATGCTCACTGTGAGCTCAAAGATCATCGATGTTTAGTTTCAACTCCATAATGGCCCATAGAAACACCTCTGCGAGCTGAAGCTGTGAAGAGCTCGTGTCGGATGCGTGAGACCTTGGTTTGCAGTCTCGCTTTCGTTCGCTGCGCTCAATAAAGCATCCACACGCTTGCCTCCCGCATACAGCTCCTTCCTGGATCTTGGCCGGGGATTGTTCTCAGAATTACGAGTTAGTTTTCAATGCAAAATCTTAAATCTGGAAAAACACAACGCCGTCATGCGCCAGCTGTAGACTGGGCACTTGTTTCCGCAATCTGCGAGAGCGCTCGCAGTTAACTCACCAAAATATGAAGGATCTTTCAATATTAATTTACTTTCATCACAGTGCCCACGATTTTTCACTTCACTGTTTAACACAATGAACTAAAAGGTAAACTATTCACTTCTGTGCCCCTCTGCGCCCTTCTTTGTGCAAATTTCTTCAATCTTATTTCGATGTACGGTGACATCGTTTTTTTGGTAGATTTTACCTTGTCTAAATGCTACATATAGAGAAGAATAAACACAAAGCTCGAATAGATGTTCGTTTAAACCACCCTAACTAAACCAAAGCTGTTTTCAAATAAAAAACGAAGAAAACATAATTTTGTATAGATTTAAGGGAAATGGGAATCAATGCCCGAAATGTGGCCCCACATCCTGCTCATAGCAACAGCAAGATTGAAAGAAGTTTGTAAAATCTGATAGAAGTTAGAAGAGGAAAAAATTGGATTTGAGAAAAGCACAGCAATACATCGAAAAAGACGGGGTATAACAAAACAAAAAGAACATTTAATTCCATCAAAAAGAAGGCCAGTACTCATCCTTCAGCTCGAGGCCTCACATCTTCTATCCGAGAGCGCTAATTCCCAATGGTATAATAATTTAAAACCCCTGATCGAAAAATAAAAGCAATTAAACATCTAATTTTCGAGTCAAAATCCCTCATCAGCGAGAAAATCGTGTCAATACATAGAAGATATCATAGGAAATTGGACCTCCAAAACTTTCAACGAGTCGTAAGCCTTCAAGTTTGATCAATTACACACTATTTTACGGTATCGGCTGTCATAATGCCACAAAATGAATGCCTGGGAGAAAAGTGGTGTAGAATATATTTCAAGTCCTCAACACGTTAACCACCAAAGGTTAAAATAAAGTTGAACATTCAACTCAAATATATGTAAGCACCTCTGAAATTAGCAAACATTAACTGGGTCGTGACTTTATTTAGCTTTGATTAAGTATTACTGAAAATTGAGTTTGGGGCTCCTGGTCAGCAGCAGTATTATAAAAATATTCTCCGTGTATCACCGGTGGCTCACATGGCCGTTAACGTGCTAAATAGTTCGTCAATAGCGACGCAAGAGATCGTTATCAAGGCCACTGATCTTCAATGAAATCTATGGAGAAGATGCTTCTGTGTTCTCTGTCCAATCCTAGGGAAGAAACTAAGTACATATTTATGGAGGGCAACGATAGCTAACGGCACTTCAGCTCAAAGCGAAGAAGGCGAGGTGTTCAACGAATTCAAGAAACGCTGAGTCACAGTACGAGGAATTGGATTTGATGGGCTGCAAAACAATGCTAGAAGGACGTTTCGAGAAAAGGTGGTGAAATTCTGAAACTATAGAGATATTTCAATCGTTCAATGAGGATTCATAAACCATTAAGTTTCTTTCATTACCTGGCTTACGTCAGCAGTGCACAAGCGTGTCTCTACATCAGTTTATCAACCAATTTGTCGGCATGGATTGGATTGAAGAGCGTTCTATAAGCGAAGTGGTAACAAAGGTCCTGAATAGGTGTTTAAGGGAGCATTTGAAATGAGTAATTGAGAGCAGTTCTCAAAGAGGTCACCGCTGACATTACATGGAGAGGTCACTTTTACGATACTTCGGAAGCCTGCCTGCGAGAGAAAGAGCCGAGTAATCTCAGAAGTTAACTTTATGTTCAGACTTTTCCTATTAAAGCTCACAACGCAGGCCGAAGTGGGGAAATAAAATTTCCCTCACATTAGCTCCAAAAGAAGAGGGTGCGAAAAAGAAGTAAGCAATTTGTGCAGAAAATGAGAAGCCAAACCAGTTAGGATATGATCCGTATACATGCTACAGTATATAGCTAAGACTTCGATTAATGTAATTTAAATAATTGTGCGCTGCTTTGTAGAATTGAGACGGTTTCAACGAAGAGCACTCAAGTTGCGCGGCATCCCGCAATATGTCCAACTTTTTGGGTAAATTTGTCCATTTTAGAGGGCAAATTTACCCTTCAAATTTGCCCTTCAAGAAAATGATTTCGAGCGAGAAATGTCCTTTGAATTTAAATTCATAGATGGAGCTCGAGCAAAACTTATCGAACCACAACTTATAAAAGGGACGACACTTGATGACTCAAAAGCATGATACATTTCCATGTAATCGTACGTACGTAGCATGAGTTAGGTTAGGCCATGCATTACGTGCTTGAAATGTAAAAGAAAACTGAAGAAACCAAATCAATGCATGAAGCTTCTGAAGATCTAAATGCTACAAAATACTAGACTAGACTGCCTGAAATGCTCCCTGATAAAAAAACATGAAAGAAACCAAGCGGTAAAACATATCATCTAATTCAATTTAGTTTGATTTATGCGAATCTCCTCATTTCACAGCAAAAGGAAAATTATTTTGTCAAGTTACTGGGTAGCATAAAATAACGAATTATAATTCGAATATTTTTCGAACGAATATAGTGAAATTAAATTTGATGTTCAGTAAATTAGATTAGATTGAGTACCAAATTAGTTTGAGCCCCATAACCACAACGAAGATGTTCACAAAAGTGAAAACATGAAGGCACCACTCAGATTGGAATTGCGATTGAAAATCTATACACAAATGTGCTCCAACATCGAACTCATAGAAACAGTAAATCGAAAAAGTTTGTGAAACAAGGTAAAAGTTGAAGAAAATGTTAGTGCTGAAAAAACGAAAGCAGTGAACCGAATAAATGGTCCATTCCGAAACAAAAAGTCTACTCTGTTTCCCCGACAGGAAGGCTTACCTGACCATTAGCTCAGAACCTTCCATCTTCCCCTGAGAGCGCTAATTTTCATAGCTGAAACAATAATCTCTCCCATGAGGATGAAGACGTCTAAAATAAAATGAGAACAGTACTCAGCAATAACAGAATCGAGGCGAGTTTTTTGAAAAGTCATGAATTAAATTTCAAAAATGGCATTGGATTGTCGTTTCAATGAGGCTGAGTCTTGCAGTACAAAAATACTAGAGCACACAATCATTGATTTTTTAAATCACCGTAAGACATGTGCAGCTCTCACTCAGCAGAGAGATAGACGAATAATATTTATTAATGTCGGAAATCATGGGTTAAATATTTCAACTTATACTGTGTTTGCTTAGAAGTTTTTAAAAAATTATCAACAGCACACATTACAAAGAAACAACAAATGAGTTCCGTGATTCTGACATGTGACAGAATTTTCTCTGTCTTCATGAAGTACACAGTTCAGATGGTCGTCATTTTGAGCAATTTTTACCTCTTGCTCAGAATCAGTCTGGAACATGCGTTCTTATGTGATAGAGAAATACATTCGTAAGCCCTAGAGTTGAAACACGGCGCAAATAAAAGCATGCAGGCCTCTATTGATTTACCCCGCCAGTTTGGAGTGAAGTGAAGTAAGTTCTCAATCGGTGTACTAATCGAGGTAAGTTCTCCAATGTACGAAGCGGCAGAAACGACTACAGCTGCTCAAGCACAGTCATGGTGAAGTAATTTTGTGGCCTGCCTGACTTACGCAAGCGGTAAAACCCACAGCGGACGTGCTGCGTAATAGAGGTCAAGTTTAGACAGGCAGCTCGGGCCACGGAAAATTTACTTATGTAAGTTTTCTGTGGCTCGGGCTGACAAAGCGAGCTTACTGGTACTGTATTTTCATGAACAACCAAAACAAGTTTCTGCAATTTCAGAGAATTGGAAAATGAAGCTGCTCACACTTATTCACTCAACATGAATTTCAAGGAATTGCATCGGATGAAACAGTGCTCAATTCAAAGTCTGTTTTACGTATTGGAAGCGAAAGAGATGAGCAAGGTTCATTTAATTTTTTCCATAATGACTCAGATGAACAACATAATCGTCAAAAGCCAACATAAACCTTGGAACGTTGGGATAAACACTTCATACTTCGTGATGGTGCTGTCGGCAATGCTTAGTTAGGGGCTGCTAGAATTTGAAATCTAATGGCTTCCAGGATTTGAAATTCAACCAGCACTTGAGAAAAATTCGAGCTTAAGGATGTAGAAGAAAACTGAAAGTTAAGTCTGAAGAGCATTTCGTTTGTTAACTAAATAAAAGCTTGAATTAGGTTGGGTTCCTACAAATCTTCCAGTTTAATGACGACCACCGGTCCCGAGTTTGGCATTCAAACACACGTGCAGTGTCTCGCGCAATTTCCGATGCATTGCCACGAATGCTTGATGAGCTGGAATATATCTTTTGAGATATCATGAAATTCTAACAGACTGCTTACGAATAAATAACATTTGGATTACAGTACGTTAGTGGGAAATCTACAAACTTGACACTGAATTTCTGCTCCATTTTTATGGAAGATTTAACAGCAGTTAAATTTGGCTGCTGATAGTTGACTGCCCAGTGTAGACAATAAAATATTTTTCTATTATACGATGCATGAGTCAAGAAACCAATTAAGTACTCAACAGGTGTAAAATTGGTAATCCTTTGTAACTTGTTTATAAGCATGGCTGAATGAATCGTTATGGAATCATTTGTGTTCATCCACGAAATCTTACCTTTGTTCAAGTACGTAGGTTCAAAACAGTTTTGGGCACTGAATAGATCTATGATTATTATTACTAAAATATTAGTTAGGTTAAGACTCCATTATCCTCAACAAAGACAATCCGCGGAACGAAAAAAAAACTTGATATGGACTATGTGAAAAGGGGAATCTGAATCTATGTACGAGGCGTGTACCTACACAGGAAACCCCGGGCAGAAACACAGCAAAGCAAATTGTGAGAGAAAAAAATAGAAGAGATAACGAAGAAGGCACGGAAATTAAAAGAAGCAGAGTGGGCATGAAGGTTAGCAGTCTTGAAGGCTTATCTATAGATGAAGTAACCCATTCTACAGAGCAATTATCTATAGATGAAGTAACCCATTCTACAGAGCAATTATCTATAGATGATGTAACCTAGTTATTCTGTAGAGCAATTTTTGCATGACTCTACCTTTGATTTCTTGTTGCTTTAAACATTTCAATAAAAACTTACGGTTCAAGCTTTGCTTACATGGGGGAATAGAGGTGTACGATACATGCATGTTTTGATGCCGCTCTACAGAGCAGAAATTTTGTTGCTGCTTGTTGATCAGGAAAACAAGCTGAGAAAACGAATTAGAAAAAATGAAAGAACTGATCCATGAAACTATTGCACAAACGTACGCCTCAAGGCCCTTGTATGGTAACAGATCGGCCTTTGCTACCAGCTCACTGAGAAAAATTTTGTCCCAAAACCGAGACACTTTTCTGTGTCATGGGCTTATACGACACACTTAAGTGTGTCAACCATGACACACTTAAATGTGAGTCAATTTCATTTCTCATATTTCACTTTCTCAGACGGGTCACTGAGTACACTAATGTTCAGACAACATCCAATAACGTCTGAGAATTAAAAGAAAAATTAGTGAAGGTATTCGGGCTTTTAAGGGAATTGGACTCCATTCACAAAATCTAAACACAGTTCGGTTTTCTACGAACAATTATGAGCGTTTTGAAACGTGCATATGTAATTTTACTCTCTCGACCACTTTAATTTGTGGTCAAAGGAAATACTCTGCTGTGTATAAAAATATTCCGAATAATCGTTTGAGACACACAGGTGTGTCAAAAATTTCTCTTAGTGAGGATCTATCTTCCAAACCAAAAATTTGTTAGCAGGGAGAAGTGAGCTGAATGTAGTATCAAACGTATCAATCAAATTCGTCACACACTTCAGCTATGCAAACTGGCTGACGGATGATAAAGCTGAAAGTGTTCGACCTAGCAGAATTCATTCGTAAAGTTCATTTATTCCTCCAAGTAAAAGAACAGTTTCAAAATAAATGAACTTGGGGAAAACCAGGATTGATCTTTGACTTAGAGTTGTTAAACATTTTTCGAAGAATTTACTTTTTCCAGCGAGTTTATTTTTCCTGCTGTGAAGTATTCTTCCATTGATTCGCTCGTGAAATGATCAAATGAGCTAAATTTGCCACACGTTTACCATTTGTTATTTAACTCGTCGTCCAGAAAAAATGGAATTAAGTGTACTGCTAGTCTTCTACATATGAACTCCTGAAGATTTTTTTAACTTCGCATTTAATGACATCGACCGGTTTCTGTCGGTCTGAATATACGCTGCCGTTAAGAGACGGGCAGACCAGTCCCACGAATGCAACTATGTCGGACAACAGGCGAGTACTCAAGAATGACTCGCACATCTCAAGTTGCGGGATTGCCCCAACGTTGAAGTTGAAATAATAGTGCTGGCATAATCTATAGCACCCGTTTTAATGAGGGCCCCCGACACTCTAACACGGACAGATTAAAATTTTCTCATGGTACAGTTTTAAAATCTATTCTCTTAGAGTTTATTTTCAGTTATAGAAAAATTACAAACAACATCCTCGATGAATACATGCAGTAGATTGTTCATAACCCAAAAAGGACTGACAAATAGCCTCATCATTAATGAATTACCCTTTTACGGAAATCACTCAATGTGAAAATGCTAGCGTACAATTTACTTAGTACAAAAGTTAGTTCAAACTATTTTTACCATGAATCAATAAACTGGATTTGAGTCACTCATTTCGTGTTTGATGGCGTATCAGAGAAGCAATCAATGTTTTTTATACTGGAAGCTCTGCAGCAAATTGGTCAGCCGAAAACATTTCTCCGAACTAGTGGAGCGAAAAAAGTGTTACCTCAAACCTCTGGCTCTTCGAAAATTACAGTGTCTGGTAATGTTCCTTCTGAATCGTTTCTGCGAAATTGTTGGGCTCGGAAGCTCAAAATTTCGTGCGGAACGTTTTACTGGTGGAGGATATTCTGTTACACAGGGAATTTGAAATCAACTCAAATGAAATCATCAGTTGATTGAGCTAAGTCTACAGTAAAATTAAAGGTCGGGAACCATGGAGTACAACTGAATCAAGTTTTACTTGACGTAAGGAAATCACACCAATAGAATCACCATGAAAATGCGAGATTGAATCTAATATTTATTTGAAAACTGCGGGAAGTAAAACCAAGAGACGAATTTGTTAATTGTTCTTAAGTCGCAAAATGTGCTGGCAAGCTGGAGAATTAATTTTAACTGGAAGTGTTCGAATGAATCTGAATAATCTTACCATACGTAGGTTATAATTTTATATACTTGTACCTTGTCTACATTCAGTTTTGTATTCAAGTCGCTGGTAAGAAACTTCATTAAATTCACCTCCATAATCTTGCACCATAAATGTTACTAAATTTACAAGGCATGACTCGCTCGCGTTACATAATCAATTTCCCGAGTAAATAGGATACGAGGACTGGAATATCAAAAGAGTTCCTGGTGGTAATTTGGAAACAAAAGACAACGAGTTTTTACTGAGCGCCGCTGCATACGACCGGGATTTCCTTAGACGGTCGCGGCGAAACCGGCTGCTGTCAAATTGAAAGCGGTACAATCCTATTTGATTTTTACGAGGCTTGCATGTGTTTCTACTGCTGCATTCTAGGCCACGCATAACGGAGCTAATGTTCGTAGAATGAGTAACGATAAAAAATGTAGACTGCCTCGACTACAGACAAGAACTTGTATATATGTACATTTAAAGTGTAGAGCATGGCTGCAAGAATCTGCAAAGTGCATGTACAAGCGTGTTATGAATGTAGAATGATGCAAATGACAATAGAACAAGGTGCAGTTGATGTAGCCAGATAATGTGTTAGTAATGCATTCATTACGTGCTATGAATAATTGTTGGTTTTAAGATCGCAGCGACAAATTATTCATTTCTTGAAATAAACGTGCACTCTGAGATTAAGAGCAAATATCTCTGCTGCTATAACAGTCGCCTTCTTAAGCTAACTTCACGTGACGATGCATGATCAATGCAGGTGAAAACCAAGCGGACGCATTAAAACCACTCGAAATTGTCCAGTCATTACAAAAAATAGCTGTTGTCTGGTACAGGTTATCTAGGCTTTGCCCATCCAAAAATATCTTCTTCCAGCGGGAGATTTCCAGTGCATCTTTTCGCCCCAGGGAGGGTCTGGACACCCGTCGGTGCATGTTGTCGGTGAACCGAGCACGACATCGACCTTGAAATGACTGAGTATATAAGGCTGGCCACTGCAACCTCAGTCACAGTACAACACTGACCTCTCTGTGATCAAAGCTTGTGCATCGCTCTCTCGTGTGACATCACCTCTCTAACATGTGAGAACAAAGATACCTTTACACAAGTTGCCGATATTGTAGGAGGTGTTTGTTCCTTGGGGGGAATGTTTAGAAAGGGTAAATTCTCCAGGGGTGTAACCTCTAGCCACATCGGTCTCTCAAAATGGCAACGAAATCCTAATCCGTTTTTTATGTACTCAATATTACGACATACGAAGTTATGTTGTATGAAAACTTGCTCTAAAAAACAGTCGGTAGGATCCTTATGGTCAGTAACTGCAGGTTACGCCATAGCATAACGAGAACTTGGCGAGTAGGTTGCGCAACGATGCATCTCGAACTTGTTCGAGAAATGGCCGACTTGGAAGTGCGTTCTAAAATATAGCCGACTTTTGTTACTAACTCAAGTCGTGTACGGTGGTGTCTAATAATTTTATCCCTCGCACACATCCGTTCTGTTGATTCACTTATAATAATAATTTAATATCCAGATACTCGCCTTGATTTATAACGACATTTCAAAAAATTGTAAACTACAATCCTCAAACTTCTTCTCATGAGTCAGTATGAAGTATTTTTTTCCAGGTGTCAGGGTGTGCTCTCGTTCGAGTGTATGTTATCATGGAGCTTATACAGAATTTTTTTGACGAAATTGTTAAAGTAAAACTGTTCGACAAATACAAATGAAGCGAGAGCATGCAAGAAGAGTGAACATAGCGAGGTAAACAAAAAAATGCTGATTTTGTTATTATTCTTCACTCGGATTGACCTAAGAATTTTGGACCTTGAAGTTCTTCATCGCGTGACCGAGAGCCATAAAAAGCTATATCTCGAATGTTTTAAATGTCACATAGCCATAATCATAAAAACAAGCTCACCCCACCCAGACACGCAATATTTATCCGCCATGCATCGAAAAAAAAATTTTCAATCCCCTATTAGAAATTTACTCACACCACTCTGGGAAACGAGAGAACATTTTTCATCTTTGTAAGATTAAACCATAAATTATAGCAAACTCGCGTTGTCCACCAGAATGAAGTTGCTGGTAGCTTGCCTTGTGCTGGTGGCAGTGGTGGCCGTGGTGACCGCACAGTCGGCGCGACTCCCCCAGGCGTCGCCTGAAGAAGTCAAGAATATCTTGTCGACGAGGGCAGGCGCGCAGGAGTTCGTGGACTGCGTCAAGAGACCAAAGACTTGTAGGGACAACCGTGCTCACACTCTTGCCAGTAAGTAATCTTTCAAGTAATCCGGAGGTTATTTTTCACAAGGAACCAATGGATTTAAGATCAACGCTAGCTCACACTTTCAAGTAATCCAGAGGTTTTTTTCACGAGGAACAAATGGATTTAAAGTCAACGCTAGCTCATACTTTCAGGTAATCCAGAGGTTATTTTCCACAAAAAATAATTGATTGAAACGCCAGCTCATTACGAGTAAATGACCTCATGAGATAGAAACACACAATTACTTTCCTCCATTGATGAAACAAACTTGGGATCAACGCTGCATCATCACGATTAAGAGATCAACAAGCCATGGATACTAGTAGAAATTTACTACAGAATTCCTCTCAAGAAATTGTTTTTAACATAACCTTTTTTGATAAACTTATATTGATGCGAGTCCTGGTCAATACTTCTTTGAATCACTTTTGCTGTGCAATGCTATGTATTAGAAACCAAAAATTTTCTTCAGAACCTTGCTAACAAGTGACATAAATATTCACAACGTGTGTGTTGAACCCATCTTGAAATAAGTGCAGCAGCAACAAAACACCAATTTCAAAGATTTATGAGAATTTCTCTTTGATTATTACCAAACAAAACGTTTTGTCACTGTCGATCGGAGCCGAAAATTTAAACCGGTGAAATTTTATACCATTTTTGATGGATAAAGCTACGCTTATATCGTAGCTGGAACTTAAGAGAGAATTTGACGGCCTGAGAAGAATGGTCTCCAATACCCCTCAAATATTGCCAGGATATTCCCAAATATGACATGGAGAAAATTCCATGGTATTAATTAAAACGATCGTATGTACTGAATCTCAGATGAGTGATCTGGGACGAGTGGTAGGTCAGATCCTGAGGTTCGGGTGAAGCACGGGTTTTTGCTTCATCCAGGAGGTATAACATTGAAATTTGAGCCCATATCTTCATTTGAACAGCTTATCTAGCATTCATGTTGTTAGAGATCATTCCATTATCGGCGACGAATAACGTAGCAACATGTCAGTATATGTACCAGTTAATAGTAAAAACTATGGCTCTTGAATAATTACTGAAATAGACTTCCTTGTCTTATTTCAATAATAAAATTGTGATTCCATGATAGTAATTCAAACCTCAATTCTTTTTCAAACCTCAAAGTCAATATAAAATGACACTGCTCTAGGATGAAATCATCTGAATTCTGCACTAGCAATTTTCAGGTGCTGGAGCCTATTTAAAACGTAAGAAAGCGATTGAATGTCTTAATTTTCTTCGTGATGTTTCTGGAGAGTTAAACATACTAACTACGTTATCAATCGTTCTTCGTACTCTAATGACATGCTTATAAATTATTCAATCCCCATTTTCAATCGATAGTTTTGGTGTGAATTTATCAGCAAAGCATCACATTCTTTTAAATATTCAGACGCCAAAATTAAACGGAATCACACTAACAAATCCCGATTTGAAAAAGTAATCATTTACAAAACAAGCACACAAACACTTCCCTATATATGACCATGATCATCAAGCCACGCCAGCGTACACTTCGTGATCAGAGAAACACTATGTTGACACATTGTCTGCGATGGGTTAAACCTAAGTTCAATATTCAATTCAAATTTAAAGTCAAAAGTTCTTGATAATTTTATGAATACCAAACATTAACAGTGTACATTAAACACCATTCACTTTAGAACATTTTTAAAAAATTTTCATACGAGGCATCGATGAGTCGTTTCGCAGAAGGAAGAACTAAAGAACTTACATTGTTTAGTAGAACTTACATTGTTAAAGTAGAACTTCATTGTTTTCACGAGTACATTTGTTAACACAAACCCGTGTTGTGACATTCAGGGCTGGCACCATCGCTGATCAGGACTCAGGGGCGCTGCAAGCAGGTCAAGGGCCTCGTGTGCACCCCTCAGGACGAGGAGAACATCAAGATTGTCGTGTCCACCCTCAGCGGCAAATACAACGACCTCTACAATGACCTCCTCAGAAGTCTCGTCAGGAACGCCTAGTTCTCTCTCGTCGCCGACGATTTTTCTCAACATTCCAATGGGACAAGCGTCAATTCGTCCTCCGAGTCCCTGCGATTTTTAATTTGAAGAAATTGATAACAATTGTGAGATTTTTCTTCGAAATCCTACTTCTAAATTTGGTTTTAATTTAGCCAGCTTACTCTCGAAAGAGCAAAGACTTTCATCGTAGAGTTTCAGTATTAATGCGTTATTGCTTGTGGATTATTCATTGAATGTAGAACAATAATAACTTGTTTTTATTGTCCAATATGGTTTGATCTTCTTAAACTCATCACACACAAGTGTTTGCAATCCTGCATATGACACGTACGAAAGTGAACGCGCAAAAGCTAAACGAGTAAGTGCCGCCTAAAATTGTCTGCTTTGCATTAATCGTCTGCATCGCATTCTTCAAGTCGTCACTCACTCGGCAAACAATAATCCTCAGTCATTAGCACGTCGACTGCACTAAAATACGTGGTTAACAATTTATCAACGTTACAATCACTAGCATTAACTTTAATCTCCTTCCTACAATACATTCAACTGCTCTGATCTCAGTTGGAAGATAAACTGTTTTTGCTCGAAAAATTCCTCCCGCTGGAACTTCAGAGTGGCTTATCCTGTCAGCATAACTGTGATAGCTATCGGCGTCATTTTCTGTGTGCACTTTGCTCTTCACTGTGAAAATTAACCATCGATTTTTAATAACTGAGGCTGCTCTTCATATGAGCGCATTTCGTTATTGACTCATAAAACGTTACTTGCCGATTAATGCACATTTGCGATCCTTAATGCAAAGAGAGCATTGATGCACCGTTGTTTTAAGATTACATCAGTAATTGCGATCAAACTTCACACAAACATGCATCCGTGAAAATGTGTTTAAGAATGTTTGTTCTCTTCCACGTATATTTAAAAGCCGTTCGTCCATCAGGAATAAAATATCGTTTTATAATTCTTTACAATAAACTTTGTTTAAAATGCTCTTTTTTACTTTTTTCCATAATGGAACACTAAACTTGGATTTTGCCCTATTCAAGATAACGAAGAAATGGTGGTGCACGAGGAAATAACCACCTTCAATAATTTTAGGATCTATTTTTTCATGAGTTTAAGATTTTATGATACACGAACTGGAGTAAAGACGGTGCCTAATTTAACTTCAGAGACCAAACTTTACGCAAAGCAAGAACATTATATTGAATAACAGTCCTAATTTTTAAAGAGTTTTCCGAACATCGATGGAAATGAAAAAAGTTTTCGAAACAATGAAAAAATTTTACAAAATGCCTCTGAAGCAAAAATTTGTTCTCACGGCGAATTGAACAAAGTATTCGATTGAATTGAAAACTTATGAAGTAAAATAGAGGATAAGCATTACAATGCCAAGAAAACATCATTTCAAACACGTATGTAGCTCTGATCCATGGCTGTGCTAACATAGTGCTGACACAATTTTTTTGCAGAACACGAGTCTTTCTGCCACCAAAAGGGAAAGTGCAAAATTGCATCACTGTACTTTCAGTCTCAGTTCAAGGAAGAGAGCTTCTGTGTCGCTAACTCTAAGATATCCTTTTCGTGAGACAGGATTTTGAGCAGCAGAAAATGTTCCTATTGCTGATAAAGCTTAAAAGGGGAATTCAAGCGTTAAAAAAAAGCTAATTGGTTCTCTTGACTATTTTTGACATAAAAATCTCATCATGAGATGAAAAACTTACTAACATTAAACGCGGTTACCGTGTAATGGAAAACGAACTGAAGCTGAAATTTTAGTTCTCTGAAAGTTTTATGAAAAATATGGTTTATGGAACTCTGAACCAAAGGTGCCTGGCTTAGCGCTAAAATTCTCAATTTAACTCGTCACCCATCACACACACAAGAAAACAGGAACTCGTGTCAATGAGAACGAATATATAAAAATTTAAAAATTTGCGTAATGTGGGTTTGTTAATTGGTAAATTTCCTTCACGCGTAAGTTATTGGTGTCTGAAATCTCGCTACATTTTGAATTGACGTCTGATATCTCGCTAGATATGGTACCGGATGCGTGGAATATATATTCCATACTAAGACAGCAACATATGTTGCTGTCTTAGTATCATTTAACACAACTCGACTTGGAACATGGCTGCCCCTGCACACCAGAAGTTCAGCTGCAGGAAAGATTCTTCGGCAGAGAAGGGAGAATCTTTCGTGAAGCTGAACTTCTGGTGTGCAGAGATAGCCATTTTCCAAGTTGAGTTGTAGCAACATATACCCATGCATCCGGTACCATATCTACGGAATAATAAAACCTCCCATGTGGAGAGCTGGAAAAACGTTAGTGACGTCAATTTTTTAAGTTTACCTGATTTTGTACTATTCAAAATTGTCACTCATGTCTGATCACCCTGTAGGTTAGAGATAGCTCAATTTGCAAGCCTTTTCCCGCCATTTGTATCTTCATTCAGTTTTATTTTTGCCCTTGAAATACCAGGCTTCAATGCAGTAATGAATACACAGATGGATCAGTGCAATGTGAGGGATTTTTTGTGCTTCTTTACGAAGGTCATACGTGACTTCAAGCAAAATTCTGATGGATAATGACAACTTTATTTGCATTTGATTAGTATGATTTTTTAAGGTCAATTTTTCGTCTAGTAATGTTCCCAGTAATTTGCTGCAGACAGTCTCTCAAGTTTTTCCACCGCTTCTCAAAATGCTTGTGAGCGGTGCGATTCCTCACAAGAGAATAGTTCATATTTTGCCTTACTGACGTTTATTCTGACGCTTTTTACTATGAGGTTGAGCGAAACACTATTTAATCTTTATTCATCTTGTTTGTGATGTTACCGGTGTTTTCTGGGGAAGAAACTCTACGACAATGTATTGGGATTTGCAAACAGTATGAATTTGAGAAAAAGGTGTTGACTTAACGATATCACTTTTAAAGATTAGAAGTAGAAGAGGTCCGAAAACAGATCTTTGAGGAACGCTATAAGCTATGTTTTGCTGCTCTGAAGTAGAATTGTCAATAATTATTGCTACACATTGTTTACGGTTTGAGTAATGAGATATGAGCCATATAGCAAGGTAGGAAGGGTGGCTTGAGTTTGCGAGTCAGCAGGGTGCTGGTGGAATAATTTTTGAATATTTAAACGATACTGTTTCCCATATGAACTAAGTAATTGAATAATTGAGGATGGAGCAGGACTCTGAAACGTTTTATGGATTTGACGATGTGTAATATTATATAATGCTTAACCTACGAGCAGTGGTCCTCGTTTTCAAATTCTAAGTAATTGAATTTATCTAGGTTGTCTTTTTCATCGAGATAAGGTTCAGTATCAAGATCAATTGGTAAAAACGTGTTTCGAAAACTATACTTCGGTCTGTAAGCAGAATTCAGACGACCCAACAGCTATTTGGCATCATTTTTGAACTGGGTGAATTTTTCACTGATATAGTTCTTTCCAGAGCTCTAACTTTGATAGGAACATGATTTCTGAATCTTCGGTTGATTTTAAAAGATTTTTTTCTATGTGTCGTAACGTCAGATAAGCTTGCCTTTTTTTCAATTTAGGGTGTCAATTTAGGCGAATCACCGCCACCTGTGAGGGACTTGAAGCATGCCTGTGCACGTTATAATTCTTCTTCTGAATGTCACCATTCAACATTGTTTATGATGTGAGTTAGGGAGGCAGATCTAGATAGTGAACAAAATGAAAAATCACGACAAAAAAATGTTTGGGGCTTAGAATTCATAAAGTATTTTATTTAAACTCAGAAAACATTTTTTCAGTGATAGTTCATTGCAGTAAATCTTAATTTCGTTTGATTCTTATTCCATTTATATTCACAATTTCACGGTTACAGATAATGTTCACTAGCAACATATTTTAGAATTTTTGTTTCAATAAACAAGTACGTAACTCATTGTAACGCGAGAAAATATTCGAGGGGACTCTTGATAACCATGGAATTCAAGTGGTATTTTTAGAAGATAATGAAATTTTGTTTGCTTTACTCCATCAAATTTCTACGATTTAATCCTTTAGCGTACGTTGAAATTGAAAGAAAAATTTCCAAACAAGCGATGCCACAATATTTTTTACCTAAAACAAAACCTAAAATCCGTGTGCAAAGACTGGCAATCTAATATGTACTCCCGTCAACGGCGAGAAAATAAAAAATACAAAATTCTACAACTTTTTCGGTTAGACATTTTGAAATAAAGTCTTCAATATAGCAGATCGTGCTTTCATGTTAGCACGTAAGATGAAAGTTTTAGAGCAAACATGAATAAATGCCAATTCCTCTAGAGACTAGCGTCGAAACAAAATACTTCACGACTCTGCTATATGCAAGGCAACTACAACTTTCATGACTGAAATCGTAATTTTTTGTATCGTCAACGGAAACGAAACCCTCAAAATTTGCATTAAAACAGCAGTTTGTCCAGTACGAAGTTCGAGCTTCACGTCCAGCTCTGCTCGAGGCGACGGAAGAACGAAGAAGTTGGTGCGGGTGACCTTGCGAGTATTCCTCAGACCACATTGTCATTATGACATACTCATGACAAATCTTCAATATCACTGAACCGACAGACCACAGCACCTACTAAGACGAAAAAAACCTGCACGCACACGCATGTTCAATTATGTATACACGACAAACAAGTGTGTAAAAAAGTTCAATAATGGAGTTAATTTTATTTCGATTTAGCTTCAATGCTTTTTCAAGAAAAAGTGCTTCAGTTTTGTTGCATCGTTGTTTTCATCGCGTTCCGTACCAGAAAGTCTTTGCTCTCTCATCAAGAAAAATATCTATTTAATTTAAATTGTTCGTGTTTTGACATGTCCAATTATTAAGAAACATTAATTTCTGGCTACGATTCATGCTGCAGTACCCATATCTATTTACCAGCAATGTAATTAATCTAAATTACGCCGGTTCGTTTCGGCAAATAAACAACAAAGAGCAACTCTTAACACATTTCTAGCGAAATGACCCACAGGTGGTCACTTAGGTGATTTACGTAGTACTGCTAATCCACCTCCAGTCACTAACTCATTTCTTATAGATACTTAATAAAAGCTAAATAAACGCTAAAGCTAAATGCAGTTATTGTTTCCTATTTTCAGAGTTGGTTTCCACAATTGACTTTAAATTTTAATTGAATATTGAACTTCAGTTTAACCCATCGCAGTTAACGTGTTGAGCGAGGCAGGTGAATTCAATTTATTGGTTGAACTACAAACGAAAGACTCTTGAATGTATCGTTTCTATACAATAAATTTCACGAATTTTATTTAAAGCTAAACAGCCAGCACCAATTTAAACACCACATAACTTATGTAGTGAAAACAGCTGACACAAAATTCATTGCGTTCTCGATAATGCGAAAATAGTTCAGTACAAAAGCAACAAAGGTTATCAGTCAATTAACGAACAAAACGATTATAATAAGGAAAACCGTTTTGGTTTCGAAATTTATGCATGCAAAGTAACATGACTTGAATTTCACAACCCACTCCATTTCACATTCTATGGTCTTTGCTCCTACTTAATCGTTGCTCGGTTTGGGCATCGAATTGTTCGTTTTACTTTCAACATTTGGGCAATTCTACCGTATTCATTGAAGGGACATTTCCTACTAAGAATGTGTCATGTCTCTTTGATAATATGGGCAACCATGACAAGGATTCTCAGCGATGACTTTCGATATTCGGACAAAGCCACAGCTAGTTTGCAGTACAAAGACCAGAAGTCATGATTCACGGAATAGAGCCTAACCTCAATTGGACGTGAACCAATAAAAAACAGTGCAATCTAAACACAAATGATGAAGCACTAGCAGGAAGGTGACTTTAGAGCAGAGCTCAAGCTTGGCAATGCTTCGTTAAGGTAAGGTGACCTTCAAACCAGCAGTTATCCGCTGACAGAAAAATTATTGCTCAGTAAATCATAGTAGGGAAATGTCCAGCTCAATATATTTCGGTAGTGAGATATAAGCGAATGAGTAAATAGCAAGAGACTGATCATTTCTTGAACAAATGAGAATCGAGTTTACAATTAGATCTCACCTTTGAGCGAAACCCATTTGTGTTGCAGAACGTACCTGTCACTTGAGTGGTGGCAAAGAAAAATGACTTTAAACCTTTTATTTATGTTCAACTCAAGTTGCCAATTAACACACCTAAAAAAATTACATTAAGCGAAGGTTCTTCTTACCCCATCACGTCTTTTAATTAATTTGAAGCACTATAATATTTGAGTACTTCAACAAACAATCCAAATTTAAGTTTCTTTGTTCTCACTTTTCTAGCCGAGGCACAATGCATCACTCGTTTCTAGAAATGATCGGTCGAGAGCGTTCGCTCGAAGTGAAAGACAATCAGTTTCCCGCATCAGTAGGAGTGCTGGAGGCTCAAGAGAGCAAAGGCAATTTAGGTGCAAAAGAGCTAGGTTAGGGTGCAGAGGAGAATGGATGGCGATAAACTGTGCTTTGATACATGCATTTAATTTCTTTTATTCAAATTTGTTTAAAGTTTAATATGAAATTCGAAAAATGCCTTCATTCCTCAACGAGCAGCTGAAAGTTAACTGGAATAAAAAATTACATAAGGTTGTATTCATCTACGTTACTGGTTACTATAAAAAATGTACGAATTACCTAACTAACTCATGGCCAGAAATAGGATGCAGCTGCATAACTCACAAACCTGACATCTATGCTTAAATTCGCAGGATACAAAAATTCAAAGTAACATACTTTCAATGTAGTACTCACAGTCTGTAAACGATACAATCATTTCGGTTCCGAAAATACGAGGTTATCCCGTAAGCTTATCACATGTAGATTCAAACAAAATATTCGCATCTACAGATATGAAAACCATTCTCCAAATTAAAAGATGATCTGTTATAAACACTTTCACTTTACAGAACAACACACAGTGAACTATCAGGTATTTCCATTACCTCACCGTCAACAGAAGCAAGTATACTGATTTCCTCGTTCACAGCGATCAGCGGCGAGCACTGAACCGTAAGTTGAATTTTTCGTGACGGATACAAAGCCCGCCTGCGCAATGATTGCGGTCACAACAATCTGCGATAAAAGCGTCGACTCACGCACATTTGCTCTGCGCAACGGAGCTTAACCTCCCTGTGTCTGCACCAGGATCGGAGCTTCGCAGGATATTTTTGGATCACCGAAGCCATTAACAGAAATTGTCGAGTCACTGCACTGCAGCCTGCATGCGGCTGTGATGACATCGGTGTGTTTGCTTCGCTGGGTTCATATCCGGTGGCGAGGATTTGGCGTCTGTGCGAAAATAAATGTTTTGAACCAGAGAAAATAAGTTCGAGGCTATTTTTTGGAAAATCTTCTTTGAAATTGCAGCTGTGGTTGGCGAGGGTAGCTTTGTTAGTGACATCGATTATTTTTAATTTCTTTTCATTTTATTGTTTGAATACTCAAATTTTAAAATCCAAAACCATGAGGGATTAGGTAAGTCAGAATTTGACAACATCACACCGTTTTATGCACTAGTGTCAGAATAAACTAAGTAATGGTGTAAATTTCTCGGCACAAAGGGATCCAAAAATCACTTCGCACAGAACAGCGCTTGCTATCACCTTCTAATCACCTTGCGATCACCTGCGATCGCCTTCTGCTGTTTTGACATGGCCTCGTTTTGCCGGACTGCTCTGAAGATGTGCCTAGCATTACACTATTATTCACTGAAAAATTATTTACCAAAAGTCAGTCAAGGTAAAAATGAATGAGTATAAAGGGCACAAGTAAAGTTTCACTAATGTTTGTCAAAATATAAAAATTGTTATGATCAGTTGCTTACTCAGACAAAAGCTCGAAATCTTAAGAGATATTCATTGATATGTTAGCAATTGTTATTAATTACATGAGTGTTGAACGTGCAGTTAAAGTTGAGCAATGTCGATCGGTTAGAAATTATTTGGTGTTTTGTCGAGTCGCTGACGGCACCAAATCTATGGTTTATCACAACCTGCGTTGGTTCGACAGACTTGTAACTACCGAAGATCGTCTTCAAACATCTCGTACCTCAAGGTCATGAAAACCATGGAAACAATGATCTGAAAAAACACTGAGAACAATGCAGTAAATACTCAGAAAATAAATGTGGCAATAAAGCCGATAAGAAATATTGCCAAAAGATTGCCATTTTTAAAAGTAACAGCGTCAGAAACTCTGAGACCTCCAAAACGCTAAACAACCACAGTCAAGGGTATGCAGGCAAAGTTGGCATTGTGTTTTGAGACGAGAACTTTTCTATTTTTGAGGCGTAGCTCAACAACCAGAAATGATGGAGTGCAAAAGACGAAACTCATGGTCGCCTCAGAATCCTGGAGAACAATGGGCGGTCGTTAAAACCCGTCACGGTCATGGTGTGCGTTGCCATTTTCAAAACATGAAAATCTCCTTGCACAGTTTTGATTGTGCGGAAAATAACATAAATTCGCTCAGCCAACAAATTTTTGGCTTGTGAGATTTAGGAAGCTGAAAAATGTTTTAAAAACAAGCCGTTCATTTTTCAACAGAAGTTACCTCTTCACGCATCAAACAGGGCGTAAAAGTGGCGTCCAGACCGTTTTTCAAGATTACGGAACAAGGAACCTGGCCTCCCTCATCGCTCGATCTCAACTGAATCTATTTTTTGGTTTAACTCTCATTCTGAAATCTAAAGTTCATGCTACCTCTTTCACAACATCTCAAGCTAATAGCTCCCCATTTTCTCAATAAATCACTGGAACAAAAGTACCTTGAGACACATTCCGGTATACGGTGGAGTTCTCGCCACTTGCTCAAACTTGTAATTTGGTCATTAAGGAGATATAGGATAACAATTGATCATCCTGTAAATAAAGGCCCTAGGAGAATATCTTGGTTGTTTTTTGTCAGAAATACGTGCACTTGTTCCATTGTTACTGAAATGACTTTATAGCACCCTGTACTTTTGCCACCTAAATTACCCTTTTTTATAGGATATTGTTAACTAATGTAATGTCTCCTTATGGTGTATCGTTTTGCTTGAGAATGTTTTGAAAGCGGGAAAATATCAAAACTTATATACCTAAAACTAGTGGTGAGACGCGCACATACTCTTGATTTTACAGGCGTATTTAGGTAACAATCTGCCTGAACAAATTGGAATGATTCAAGTTCCACAGAGGATCTAACTGCTAGGTTTTTTGAAGCAAATAACGCTGTCACTCATATCAGTCATTTTGATTTTCTCTTTATTTTATACGCAATTCATTAAACGATGTACAAATGCTAAAGACATGAACTTCACAGAAAAGTAGAGCAAGTAGGTAACCGGTTTCCAGACAAACGTGCACCTAGTTAAATTTCAGTACACAGAATTTCAAAGGATCCTTCTCAGTTATCACTGCATAGTGCTAAATGTTGGGTAAAATTTGGTTACGTACAGCTTTTACCCTATACAACGGAATTTATTACGCTTCTATGCCTACTTAATTCCTTTAAAATATCATTAATTTCCATTGCGCACACCAACTCACGGTTTTTAGTTTTTTGATTTTCACGAACACACGTGAAATTCACATGCTTCTGTCGCATATCATTATACTGCAGATGTGAGGCCTGTGCTCAGGTATTTCGATGACCAGCAAGGACATGAATTGAGACGACGTGTTTACCTTGCTATAGGAGCGTAAATGCGCACTTTGCATACGGTTTACGTAGACCAAATAGAAGCGATGCTCGGCTTTAATATGCTCCTCGTACGTCACAAATCTTCAGTTCCAGGTAGGCGGGTGCGCGTGCAAGCGTACTGAGGTCGGATTTTAAAGCAACTTATGTTGTCGTATCAGTCAAGGAAGCAGCGTAATTTTTTCTAACTTTACTTGGCTACGTAGCGAGTTGACTTAGAACTCACGCTGTTAGCAGCACTGTGACGACGACGTAAATTAAGAGAAAATCCGATCCCTGAATAGCAGCAAATGCACTTTGACTCGAACTGGACCGAGTTCTCAACTCGGTTGTGGCAAACCCATATCATGAGACAGAATTTCTGGGCTTCTATTCACTTTAATTGGCCAAGTATTTTTTATACAGAACTCGACGACTGCAGTGAAATATTAGTGTTGAATTGCCCTGCCAGTAATGTTGTTAGAATGCTGTCTCTTAGTCGTCCTTAACTTCGATTCCATAGCTCTACATTGATCCAGGAAGGCTTTTGCATTATGACAAACATCGTGACCGACCAAATTTGTTTTAACAAGAGTTAGAACTAACTCTTTGTCAGAGCAGATAACTAAAAACGTCGATTGCTGCAAAATTGTAAAGTTAAACAAAATGCAAGCTTTTCGCAAGCCCTTTTATCGCTTTCGGAATAACCCTTCAACACGTAGATATAGCTTTGATTGGAAAATTTTTTCCTTGTCATACTGCAAAAAAAGTAACCTGAAATTTTTACAAATAAGCGTTTCTGACATAAGAATGAAAATCGAGTAAATAAATAGACACAATTCGTTAGCCTAAATTTTCCATTAATACGAGTTCCAGTACCATTTTCCTGAGGACAGCAATTTGTCCACAAAATGCGCATGTATTGCCAAGCTCTTTCACTTCTAAAGAAGCGTATTTTAACTCCGGTACGTCGTCCTGACAAGTTATAATCTGTGGTTGAAGAGTGCGAGTCTCGTGAGAAAATGAGGAATCGGAAAACGAGAACACCAGCTCCAGGCCGATCATGAGTTCATGGGTTAGATCTTGAAATAGACATTCCGTGAGAGAAGAACCCCACAATATTTCCGGGTAACTCTTCATTTGCGGGAACTGTGAAACCGTCCCACCTGTCACTCAATTCATATTTCAAGAAAGACAACGTATTTCGTTCTGGAAATTGTGGTTTTAACCTTGTCTATCATGTGCGATGTGATCAATTTTAAAGTCATCAATTTCCAAATCATCAAGATAAATCTTACAACAAATATTCACGGAACGAGTAAGAGTCACAAACTATTCTTTTCATCAAATGATAGTAAATGTCTAAGGAAACTGTATTAAGAAAAAATGAAATCCAATAATTCTGAAATTATTTATTCTCATAGAAACATTTAACCTCTGAAACACAGATACACGCACGGAATGTCATCATGCAACGCGCTCGAACTGAAGAACAGGAAACACGCAAGTAAGTTATTGATTCAAACAGGCAGATCAGTGTATCAAAAGAACCTACAGAACGTACTATTCATTGATGTGATACCATGTGCCGAATATAGACAATCGTAATTAATTAATTACTAAACCGTAAGTTCAAAAACATATATTTTAAAATTTTTATACACAACTGCCCACTACATTCCATGGCCATGCTCCATTGCATAGACTAAACTTTCCCGTCCATTCACGAACATTTTTCAAAAATATTGAATCACTGCTCCGGATAATTAAAAAAACGGTGCGTAATATTAGCCACTATCAAATTTGATCAACCGGGAACATTTTTTCTCTGAAATACCTTGATCCCATTTTTGGAACGCGTCATTTGGCTCATTTGAATGAATTAGTACCAGGAACAATTAAACATACTTAACAAAGACCGCTTGTCTTTATTTTGACTTAACTCTGATTTACTTTGATTTACTTTACTTTACTTTGATTTACTCTGATTTTAGGCCTGTAACGCAAGATTAGATTAGACTATACGTTCTTTTAAGCCTCCCTAACCGTTAAAAAAGAGCGTTTCGAAGGAAGGAAGGAGGAAGGCACCATTTAGGATGGAGGCAAAGGAACGCGAAATCTATGCAGAAGGGGCATAGAAACAGTAAGTTGAGAAACAAGTTCATGAAACAAGATCAAAGTTGATGAAGAAAGTAGTAGGTGCTGAAAAACAGGACAGTAGCGAACCGAAAAAAGGTGGTCCTTAACATAACAAGAAACATTTTTATTTCAACGAAAACAAGTCTTTCCTAACCCCTCACACATTGCCTCGCACATTTTCCCCCTGGGAGTGCTAATTCCCATAGATGTCTCTCCCTCAGTAGGGGGCCTGTTACGCAAGGCGGCGAAGGTAAACTAGTGTGAACTATTAAACCTAAAACTTCGCTCATCATTGAAATGTCTACTATGGAAATTTATGAGTCACTGAAAGAAATTTCACTGCTCATTCGTGGGGAAGAGAATTCGCCGAGGCGAGAGAGAAGCTCCGTTGATCGTTTTTTGTCACAGATGAAATAAAATGAAATACTTTTCAGCTAAGAAGTAGTGTAGTACACCAATGCGTTTGATGTACACTTATAGTTTTAGTAATAACTCAAATGTGAAACGAAGGAATATTTAGCAGCTTTTTTGGTAAAATGAATACATGTATCACAGCACACACTTCTTACTTGCGAGGGAATTGATATGAGGATAATGACGCTTGAGGAAGGAGCAGTTTTTAAGTTCTCCTGCTCCCAAGGTCTTGTGGTGGTTACGAACAAACGCCAAACCTAAAAACTGATAACATCTGATTTGTATAGATGAATCATTCCACTGAGTGCTAAATTAGGACGCAGCGGGTCGATCGCACGAGCGGCGTAAAGATGTCTGTTCCTGCCAAGGCACGACGACGTGGATATATGAAGTTCGGTTGATAAGGATTTATCACCGGCACAGCAATCGCAGAAGAGATAAAATATCGAAAAGTTACGAAATAAAACTTCAGAAAAAGAAAGAAATAAAAAATTGGGGAAAAATTAAAAATTAAGAAAGATAAAAAAAAGAACACACTTAAAAAGAGATGAGCGAGCAGGTGTAACAAGGAAAAGGTAATCGAGCGGAGAGTGGAAGAGATGAGCATGTTAAGAATTATACAAACTAGCCAAGAGACAAGCAAGTCAATTATTTCAGAGAAAATGTAAATGATTGATGCAAGTGAGACTTGTGATAAAAAGAGGAAAATGGGGGCAACAGTGAGGGCTCGGCTTGATACAAATCAGTTGCATTTATACAAGGCGACACAAGTTACATGAATTGTTAATGAATTCCGGTCATTTTTCAATAATAACCAGTCTTAACACGTTCCCTGCGGATTGGGCCACATGTGTACCAACACGTAAATTGCTCATTTACGTATCTGTATAAAAATACATGACATTTTATCTGTTTCGCGACATTTTTTAAAAATAATTGTTATCACACGAGAAGAAATGTTATCGTGCAATTGTGTTTTTCATATTCATTGGGAAGAATTAAAATTTATTCAAGCTGGAAAATCGATTTCCCAATTCTGCTACTTACAACCTAACTAAACAAACCGTCGACAGCCGCGGAAACGCAACGAACGTGTTAAAGGCGAGTTTTTCGTTTCGGTACCTCTTTTAACTATTTGATGACTCTGGTAGAGATGACATGAAAATTTCAGGTAAGGATTTGATGCTAAGTAAGCTTCGTAACGGTTCCGGCCACTAAATCGACACAACGGAACCCGAATAAAAACTACAGCGAAAACATTTGGCCACATCAGTCATTAATGCAACATCAACACACGTTCAATTACGCATAAAAATTGCACCTATAACGATACTCGCATTCACGGTACTCAGTAAACAATACTCGATAAACAATACAATTCGAAGTAAAGAAATTTTTAATTATTCGTATAAAAATTACACTTTCACACAACACAATCGATATTAACGGACTTTTTTATCGTTGAGTTTGTACATAAGATAGAATGTCATACGGTGATGCGAATTACAATTCAGGAGCATTTTTGGGGGACGAGGACCGGCTGTCCTGGTCCTCCTTGTCCGAGTCCTCGCCCTCACCGAGCGCCTTCACGAACTCTGCACGGAAAAGTGCAGAAAGTCGCATTCAAATTTGTGAAAGTTCCAGATGAAAGAAAGCTTTTCTAGAAATCTTAGAAAAAGGGCATAAAGGCAAATTAAAATGTCTGAAAGTTCCAGCTGAAAGAAAGCTTTTCTAGAAATCCTAGACAAGTTCATAAAGTCGTATTCAAATTTTTGCTGAAAAACAAGCTGTTGTCCATTGACAATACGAGTAGCTTGAGTCTCTCTGACATGATGTTTACACATTTCCGTTGAATTATGGAAAAAATTAGAAAAAACTGTAACACACCGACCAAAGACTAAGATTACAGCTAGAAAGATGACGATTTCACAACTAATGAATTGTTCAATATCCTTCCAATGCATAGAAAATGTTTCAGGTGAAAACTCCATATTAAGTGCACGGACTGGGATGCACTTCTATTGGACGAAGTTGAAAGTCAAACGTTTTGCAGTGGGTACGTCAGAAGTAAAGGGGAGAGAAAATGTTACCAGAGGGAGATCAAACGCCCAGAAATGAAATGTCTGTCATCTTTTCCGAAACAAAAATGGGAAACGTAAAAAATGAAAATGAAAAAAACCAATGCAAAATTACCAAGTTACGCTGAAAAGTGCTCCGCTTAGTGTTTCCTTTTCAGAAGAATGGGTCTGAATTAACCTTGGATAATTTACACACTTGCCAGGTTGTAGGTAGTCGCATAACCCCTTCTACGAGGGTCTAAAGCGGCCCACAGACGATCAATTTTTTTTGCCAATATAATTGACAATAATGAATATTGATAATTTAATTGATCGTTTGTGGGCTTGATTGACGACTGTCAATTAAGTGACTTTGTGGGCAACAAAAAATTTCAACAATATAATAAGTCAATGATATTGACAATTAAATTGATCGTCTATGAGCCGCTTAAGCTGGAACGTGCGGTGCTGTCTGTCTGCAAAATTAGACTTCCAGACAAACTCAAGAGTTACTCAGCCATCTGTCAAACGGTGAACCTATCACCACACCCTCAGATCGGCAACAGGACAAGAGCCAGCAGATGTACGGAAATTGTTCTGAGAAGTATCCAGACTTCATGCAAATTTCCAAATAATTTTTAGTGAAACTATAGCTCATCATAGCTCTTGAAAAAATTTTTAGATTCTGATTTAAAGCCACTTTCACGCTTGAAACTACGATTTTATGTGACTGCTTACAGGAGTTCAATTATACAATAGTTATTTATTCTCATATTTACTCACATTTGAAATATTGGTGATAAGAAAATAAAAATTTTCAAACAGCAATCTCACCTTGGAAGTCTATTCTTCCGTCTCCGTCTATGTCCACTTCCCTGATCATGTCCTCGACTGAAATAAAACATTAGGATCACTCGGATATAATTGATGCTTAAATGAAATACCGTATGTGAAATTAGCAGTAAATGTTACCGCAAGCTAAATTATTTTAAGAACTTAAAAAACCTGCTTGAAGTACACGAAAGCTTTCAATGTAGATCAACACCACGACAACCTACATGGTCTCTTTGAAACTCGTGGAATATAACGTCTTTTGGACATTAAAAAAATTCTTATGGATAATTTTTATCACATATACTATGGGCTTGGACAGCTAGAACTTGCTGTGGAAAACAAAAGATGTTTTAATTACTTCACAGCAAATTTTCCTGTGAAGCAGAGAAATCAATTACCAAAGCACTCAAGTACTGTGAAATGTCATGACAGTGTGAAGTTCACATGATTCTTGCTCTGCTAACCACTTGAAAACTTAAGAAATGTCCCAGAACTTGCACATTTTTTCAAATTATGAAATACAGTGTATCGTAAAAATATTTCATCAAACTTTTATCGATCGAAAATTAACATTGAATCCATGATACGCAGTCTGGAAATTACCAGGAATTGAAATAAGTTGCTGCCTTTCACCAACAGTAAATTAACAGGAAATACGGGCTTGAACTAACAACTTTGAAAAAACTGCACCCTAATAAATTTAGTATTTCTGTAATAACACATCCATCTAAACTAAGAGAAGCAACTAAACAATGAAACACAAATTTTTAAGGGGGATGTTGGTTAGTCGGATCAGACAACTATTTTAGAGTGGGGCAAAATAAGAGGAACTATAAGAAGCAACTAAACAATGAAACACAAATTTTTAAGGGGGATGTTGGTTAGTCGGATCAGACAACTATTTTAGAGTGGGGCAAAATAAGAGGAACTATAAGAAAATAGATTCATTCAATGCGTAAATAGCTTCACTTATTTCTACTTCCACGACTTCACGGCTGTTTTCAGTCTCAAATTATCTGCCAGCCGTTTAATTTTCAGCGCAAATATTTCTGGTGACAGTAAGAACCGGTGCGACTTTTTCGACAATTTCATTAGTGAAATTATTCGTAAACGCAAATATTGGATATCATGCATCCGATACATTACAACCAATGAGGTGACCGATTTTCTTATGAGAATTTTCCACTGACTTAAATCGGTAGTTTACAATGATTTTTATACATTGAGTTACAAATAAAAATGATACTATGTACATATGACGACAAGAGTACTTATGTAATACACGCTAAATTAATCCCTCAAGAAACGAATGACTCCAAAATTCAAAAGGATTTCGGTTAGAAATTGAATGCGCTCGTAAATAGGGCCGTTTTTTCAATTGAATTGTAGAAATTATGGATTTCAGGAACAGGATATGCTTCTCACTTGTGATTTAATTCCTTGGATATAGTGCTGCAACTATCATAGTGTGGCATAAAATGTGTAAATGTTTTCATTTCAAATTATCAACATCAAACAAGGAAGCTTAACACAGGAATGAGAAATTAATATATTATCACGTTGCGTTGTTACGGTAGAAGCTTTTTATTAAGAAACGCGCAAACTAGATCGGGCGCCTCGGAAACTTTAACGAGATTTGGCTGACATTTGAACCATTTCTCATTTTAAACAACAGAAATACTGTAGGCATCGCCATAACGAGTGCACAACTCATATGTTCCCTTAAGCAATACTCACTGTCATCTTCGTCCAGATCTTCCCCCAGGCACCGGATAACGGCTCGGAGATCGCTGGCGCAGATGTAGCCGCGTCCGTGTTTGTCAAATATCTGGTGGTGGTGTAATGTTCATGAATGAAATGTTTCCTCGCTCATTATATCAATCATTTCTACGTTTCTTTCCAATTTTTCGACCTTACTATATTTTTATAGTTCCTCACGCGTTAAAAGACGAAGAAAATTACTTTTCATCTTTATTAAAACACTCACTTCCAAATTTGATATCACTGTCTATTTATAAAAAGCAACGTTTCGATGTAAGAACATCATCATCAGGCTGAAAAATACAGAGTAAATTTTACAGTCACAATACTAAGAAATGTGAATCAAAAGTAAAAACAGAACCAGACGAAATAAAAAATTTGTTGACGAACTAAAATTTCTTCTCAAATAGACTGTGATATCATATTTTGGAGTGTTTTAGTTAAGATGATAAATAATTTTTTTCGTCTTTTAACGCGTGATGAACTAGAAATATATTTCTACGTTTGTCACAAATATTGGAGGTAGAACGATTGTTAATGAAACGTCACCCCTCTCATTTTTGGGTTTGACAAATGTACGAGAAGGAATACGATGGTTAGTAAAATTTTACCTCGTTCATTTTGGCGATAAAAGTTACTCTCAGAGGTATGACGAGGTCAGAGATACCGCAAAAATTGACTTCATTAGGAGCATGGCTTTGGTTTCCCTTGATATGTTGCCGAAAGTTGTACGTGAGTTTTATTACACATAGAAATAATGTTTATGAAAAATTGCCTTCAATTTCAACAGAGACTGAAAATTTAATTCCCAGTACTGGGAAGGCTGTCATGCAAGAACGTTTACTTTTGTCAGCAATATCCCATGAGTCAGCAATTTTTTTTCAATCAATTAGGTATGTCAAGATTTTCCCTTGAATGAAACATAATGGGTAAGGCATTACCTAATTTAAAGTCTTTTCCCGTTCAAAAGGAAATAAAATCGCATTATCGCCTTCAAGTGCTTTAACATAATGAAATGATGTAAGAAATAAAACAAATAGTAGCAATATCGACTTTTCCCAGAAAGAAGAATGTGATTCAAAATTACCTCTAGGCGATTGCAGAAAAATTTGATCAAAACAATCACCAAGCCACATAAATAATAAGTCTGAATTCTCTTTTGGCAACCTTGTCAAATATTTTCGTTAGTTGTATTCTTTATCCGTCTTCCTACAAGTCTCTTCTCTTTAGTTCCAACAATATTGTCCAGATTTCAAGTAAACAATTCCTGAAGTAATCCAACTACGAGGGCAATTTTCACTACCTCTTTCAAAAAAACACATAAAAAGAAATCAGACAGAATTTAAAAAGCAAAACGTCGATCCAGACTTAAGTGGCCCATAGACGATCAATTTTATTGTCAACACAATTGACAATAATGAATATTGACAATTTAATTGATCGTTGTGGGCTTGATTGACAACCGTCAATTAATTGACATAGTGGGAAAAAAAATTCATCAATACACTGAGTCATTGACATTGACAATTAAATTGATCGTCTATGGGCCGCTTAAATAGTATTCTAAAAATAGTAAATAGTAAGTAGTATTTAAATTTTGTAAATAACCTAATTGAACATTTTCTCAACCTTACTCGAAAAACGCAATCAAATTTTATCACTTCAGTGAGCGTTAATGATGAACGTAAGTCCAAAATTTCTTTTTAGACATTAGTCGCCCTTATATTAAATAATTTGAATGATCCTCCTTTAAGGAATGAGTCTACCAGCTCACGCTATCGAAAGCTAGACAAGATTATCAGGCACAGCATGCGGGGCTACAAGCGCGTTCGCCGCTTGCTTTTCCTGACTTCGAGAACTAATGAAGGCAACTAATGAAGGCATTGATAGCGTCTATCTGGGTCATTGTCATCACAATCTCAGCTTGGCGTTCGCTAGCAATCTCGCAGCACTGCAGCAGTTGAGTGAGCTCTGATCTCAGCGACTGATATGAAGCGTGAATTGTTCTTTGGATCGTGCTGCAAGTGATAGCTCAAAAGCGAGGGGTTTTGAAACATGAATAAATAATTCGTGATTTCGAAAGCTTTTACGTATTGCGGATTACCAAAATAAGCTATCTCAAAAATATGAGCAGCTGGTTCAAGGATGTTTAATTCATTCCAAATGTGTTTCTTATGATACATATTCGTATGTAGTTGATAGTCATGACTTTCATAGAATGAAAATATTTCAAGAAGTAATTGTTTATACACAGCAAATAAGGTACCAAATTTTACAGTCTTTGATTTCTATAATACAACACTAGCGAGAGAAAATTGAAATGTGCAATAAAGTAAAAACCAAAATCATTTAAAACCCACAATTGTAATCCACAGCTCATCAATCGTTCGAAATAGTTCAATATCTACCATGTTAGCAGCGTTTATCAGACGCAGAAACAGTTCTACGTCACTGTGGAATTTCGTTCAAAATAAGCGTTCTTTTAACTTTTTTAACACTTATTCTACGAAGTATGTTCGCAGTACACGGTGCCTGTACTTCCCTGTCGACACGGCGGTCGAACCTAAATTTCTTTCTAATGAACAGCAAGTTTCGTCTATTTCTGGTACACGCTATAGAACTTTGCGTCAATTTGGTGTTCAAGTTAGATTGGTATTGAGCGAAATCAGTACAGTGTGCTTTTGGGGAGTATGTTGAAAAACTAATGTAGACACGCGTGAAGTACTTGAGTGTTTTAGTCTATCGATAATAATTATTATCACTCTAGAGCGCTTCCCAATAATCGGTGCAATAAATAGAATAATTTGCCATTTAACACTGCTCCATTCATTGCACTATTTAAGCCATAAACAAGACGGGCCAGAGTACAAAAGGATTCACGTCTTCCTGTGTAGCTTAAATTTTGGGACTTACGACACATTCTCATAGACTGTTTTGTGGTCGTAAACATACTACGATCAACATGATCGCATTCCTATGCTGAAAATTACTATTACTTGACAAGAAATTTTTTTTAATCGCTGAAGTTCATGCAGAGCATCACAGAGGCACGAGGTTCAAAGACCCTTAAAAACAGCGATGGGTACACTTCGGAACCGCGTCACTTCAGGTGATAATTAGTAACTCTAATTCTGTGAAACGAGTGATGAGTTCGACGGAAACATCTTAGATGATGAACTTGAAAAATTAGACAAGGCCCATGAAGATAGTTTAAATCACGATTTAATACCCCTTGTTTCAAACTTTAATTCATTTAGTTACATCGTATTTATTTGGTTTCATCAAATAGTTACAATCTAATTGAGTTTGCTAGAAATGTGAATTCAAATGGTGAATTGAAGGCTTGAAATGAAATATCTGAGCCAGCTGAGCAGGCACAAAGTGTCCAAAATACAACTCCATTATAAACAAAGAACTGTCGACTAAGAAAACATCGAACCACTTCCTCAGGATTTAAGAATTTCAAATTAACCCTCTACCGCCTAATTTTTCTACTCATATTGCCGGTATTATAACCACCGTTATTAGACGTGGCTCTAGCATCAGGTTGTCTCCAACATCACATTAGAGACGAACTGCAACTCGGCAGTGAACTTCAAAAAATACATAAGAGCATCTACTTGACGGGAAATAAAATATACGAGCAGTTTTATTGAGTGTACCATGTGGGGAACGTGAGGCGGTAGAGGGTTAAATAGTGATTCCTCCAGCTTTGACAGCAGCAACGCAGTAGGCCATCGACCGACCGTCCACGAGGGAGCACGACATCAAACTCCAAATCACGTACTGATGTTACTGCCAGGTGAGCTAATTCCAGTAACACAAACGAATTTCTAATCACGTCACCACATGAAATCTCCAACAGCACTTTGGATTAGAATACGGCTGTGAATATAAGCTCTTGCATGAATATCCTCATCATCCTGAATGATCTGCTCATACCTTTTTGAACTTGCAATACTATTTGAGCATCATGTAATAATTATACTCTCCTCAAGAATTATACGAATAGAAATGCTCGTAAAGAAATTACGTAAATTTCTTTTCCATCGTTGACTAGTCTTATCTAAAATTCTTCAACTTCTCTTTTGTTCTTTCTTGATGTCGTTTAAATTGAAAATGCAAGATCAAGGAAAACCTACACCCATGATTTTGCTCATGGTAAAATCGGACTTCCGCATTGGTTATTCTCTTATGCTCTAGAGCATTAGTTAAACTCGTCAAACAAATCAGAACCTTTATCAGTTTCTAAATATTGTCAAGTACAAACACTACATTACCTAATTTAAAAATCCCTCTCTCCAAAGAAGGCGATCGGAAGGGAGCGAAAAGAATGGTCCACTTAGTTTGAACTGTATAAACGAGGAATCTATGTACAAGGTGTGTTCCCAAACAAGATGTTATGCATATATATATATATATATATATATATATATATATAAACATCAAGTTGAGAAGGAAGAGTAAGGTAAGAAAAGAAGAAATAGCGGAGAAGGCATCAAAACTGACTGGAAAATATTGGACCAGGAAGACTGAAGTTGCGAAGGTCTATCTCTTGCTAAGGTAACCCAACATTAAAGCCCCTAGAGGCGCCACTCCCCATTGCACAGGATAGACGAATCTAACTAATCTAAACCTATCCTATGCTCCCTGAGAGGTGGTGAATATCACATTATGAAAAAACAACACGTGCAAAAAACACATATATTGATATATCAGAAATAATATCCATGTAGCTCAAATTGCAAAAACTTTTGGGATTACATTATACAGCACCCTCCATAGACGCACCCGAATGCTAGATAAGTGATCCTAAAACAAAAATAAGGCGTAGCAGACATCCTCAAGGCACCGAAGACACCAGTAATGGCAATTTATTCGAAACGTCAAAATCAAATGCAGCTCACCGATCTCCGGAGGCAGCAGGAAAACCAAACAGTGATGGACTTTTCAACGAGTACCGGGGATTGAGCCCTCCCTTTTCCGTCGCACGTGTATACTATGTTCAATGAATAATAATAATGTATTATAAATTAATACAAAACAAAAATACATTTTCGACACTTCATAATTTTAGATAGTAAGAATAATTGGGTTAATAGTAACTTCTTTCATTTCCTATTTATTTAAAGTTATAAATTACTCACATTTTGGTTGTGTTAATTTCGACATAAGGTTTCGGTAAAACTTTAATTTAACGAAGTTCTTCTGAGTTTCAATTTCTTATAAGTTCCGAGTTGTTATTTATTTATGTTGCGGACACTTTTGAGGTATTATTTAGTAGTTCTCTGGACACTTTTCCTTCAATCCTCTTTATTGACATTCACACATAAATAAGCGTGAAATTTCACAAACTCTTTCACATGCTCATTCCTTTTCAGCATTGTTTAGTCTTCATGCACAAGTTTACGTGATCATTTAGACTTGAAGCTTCAGACTCAAAGTACATTCACTCACAGTTCCAATCCGTACAGTATAAATGCAACAGTCGTTTATGACACCTGAAATGCATGCACGATGCATTTATGAAGTTATAACTGACAGCTCTTGATTGCAGTTCAAGTATTTTGAAATGAACGTACGGCAATTTTCCACGAAGAACAAAACAACGATGATGCTTTCCTCGATGAGATAGAACCTTATAAATACAATTCATCTATTAAAGCTCTCGTCAAAAGGTAGTAATTTTGTCATTCAGATAGGATAATTTGCTCTTGAGTAAATTTGTAGTTGACTCACGAATGATTTTAATGCTTCAAGTCAACAAATGGGCAGCAATTAGTGGTAAATTAAATGTACTGACAACACTCATTATTGAAATGAAAAATTATCTCGATGTCTGAACGAATAAAATATAGTGTCAATTTTTGTGAAAGTGTGAGAAAAGTTTGTACTAATGTTTTCAATAATAAGCGGGAATATAAAAGAAATATCAACTCGTTCTCTGTAATAATATGACGAAAAAGTTCTAACATGTCCGAAACTGTATGCGTTCGACTAATGAAAATTCGATTTGCTTTTCGTCACAGCGATGAAATCAAAGACGCAATTCATTTTACCGTTTGAAAGTACAGTGCAATTTGATAGTTTGTTAGAGAACTCAGCATAACTCTGATATGTCCTTAAGAGCGAGAAAAATGAAAAGCAACACAAGTTGCAGAGTGCGAAAAATGCACATGATTATTTCTTGGAGTTGGACAAACCACAGCAATCTGTACTGAAGAGCGACAAATTACAACGATGAGAACTGGAGTGAAACAAATAAAAATCTGTGCTCTAATGCGACCAATCATAACAATCCGTATTAGAGTGCGACAAACCACAGCAATCTGTATTCGAGTGTGGCACACCACAGCAATCTGTTTTGGAGTGAAACAAATCACCACAATCTGTGCTCAAATGCGAAAGATCACAGCAACCTGTATTGGAGTGCGATAAATCGCAGGACTTCACGGGTACTGGAACGCGGTAAATTCATAAGAACATTTCCGATATTTGGATGGAGAGAGCATTGCATCAGAGCCCGGCGCTGCGTATGGGAGGTGCAGGTCACCGCAGCGCCGTCTGCTGTGGGCAGGTCAGAGCGACCCGACCTCCCTCTGCCCTCACCTTGAACGCGTCGCGCAGTTCTTTCTCTTCGTCCTCTCGAGATCGCTCTCCATGACCACCAATGTTGCAAACGATCTCCACGAACTCGTTGAACGAAAATGTCCCGTCACCTGCTCACATCAAATCACTTCAGTCATTGCTAGTAATTTTTGTTTAAACTTTGAAATTTCATTCCTTGCTATCAAAAAACGACGGTCTCCGCAAACTCGTGCTACGGGAAGACTCGTTTTCTGCGCTAAGAAAACATAAACATGGCATTTTTGTTGAAGATATAAATGAATATTGAATAAATTAAGAACCAACACAGGGAAAGTTAAGTTTTCTTCACTCTCCAACATTAGGAAATAGATATTATAGCGATCACTGAAAGCATTATTATTTTATGTTGAATATGACTGTCAAATTAAACTAACAAATTCGAAAAATGGGAATGTTTGATCTTCCACACTTGAAATAAAACAAATGTACAAATGTCGCTCGGCCACAGCAGCATAAAACCGGTTCAGAGGACGTCATCGGTCCTAAGACAAAAACTTGAACAACAAAGCCAGACCATTATAGTTCCGGAGACAGAATAGTGAGGTCACTCGATGAAGTCTAGGCAACCCTTCCTCTGTGGTTGAAAACTGTTCGAAGAAGTCTAGCACCGTGGACTCCAGCCACAAGGTTGGGGGTACGGGATACTCTTATTAACACTTTGACTGCGGCGTGACCCGCCGGTGGTCACCGAGGGGATTTTCATAATGCTCCTGGCCGACCAGCGATCACAAACACAATTTTCATTAATACTTAATAAAAACTAAATGTAGGTACGATCTATTTAATATTTGTCATTTTCAAGACTGATCTTTACAATGAACTCTAATATGAGTTGAATATTGAGCTTCAGGCTTGACGAAGTTAACGTGTTAAAAACTTAAAACTCAATAATCAAGGTTGCTTGATCGTGTTCTCGACCACGAATACTTAAAACTCAGTCTGTACTGTAGAACTCGGCTGACTCCCACCAGTCAGCCTGTAGAGCTCGACTGACTCCCAAAGTCAGCCTGTAGAGCTCAACTGACTCAATTCGCAATAATGGATAGGAGGGGCGAGAGCTAACAGTCCCCTGGAGTTCCAAGTTTTCATTGAGGCTCCGTGAAGAATGCAATGAAAATGAAAACAAGCGCAAAAATAGGGAAAAAAAATTAAATTTTAACTTAACGTACACCTCGCCTTCTATTTATCAACGTATGATCACTTATAGCACATAATGGTTGTTGTATATTTTGCTCAGAAAAATTCATGGCTGCATTTCAAAGAAGGATATGAAAGCAAAAGTTTGAAATTACCTACGGTCGTTCAGATAAGTAATCAAGCTATTCACCAAGCATCTCCTTATATGGTAGTATTTTCTTTAGCCCTATTGCTCAAATTATTGTGACATGATATTCGGGATTAAATGTGTAGCAAAGAGTTACAACAGTCAAGTTCGCGCTCAATTCACTCTCATGAATACGAATACTTCAGCTGCGCCAACTGTGGTCTGTGACGCCTTAACTTCTGTCTATCGACTTGTTCCCAAGGACGAATTAAGGCCGATCCGATTCTAAATTTCAAGTTCCCAAAACTAATTACTGACAAAAAAAAGCAAGCACAACATACACTAATAGGAGAAGCATTTAAATAACAAGAAAAAACGCATGCAAGAGGTCAGTAGCGAAGTACGCCAGCATATCAAAATAGAATCGAGAAAACGAAGCATAAAAGGTAAGAACACACAGCTGAACAACTAAGCCAATGACTGACTTGGAGCAACAAGCTTTACCTATTGGTGGTTGGCGTCTGACTGCATGGGAGCGACTCGAGAATGAGCCACTCGGCTCATAGCCACAGCCAAATTCTACTTAACAATTCTTCGGCGGCGAGTCTCTAATTATTTTTTTAGGGAACGCAGAGTTCTAAAAATATCCCTGCAAAAAAAGCCTCTAACATCCCATCCACTTCCACATCCTACGAAGAGCACTGGGTCCCAAACTATCACCTTACAGTCCTTATTGCGTCTCCTTCAAACGACCAGCCAACGGATTAGATTAGAGGTACATTTAAGGCTCCATACCATGACGGAATAAACACTCCGTTTAAGCATCTCCGTTTAAGAAATTGCATCTTTTGTACGTACTGACACGACTGATCATCCGCTTTGGTGAGGCACCTCTAAAAAATAAATACACAAGTTAATAGAACTAAATTTTTTCTGCATTAGAAATTTTCTCTACATGTACAAATATTAAAAACAACAATGCACAAGCGAGTCTTAATGTGGGGGTGACCCATTTCTCCTAACTTTTCGAAGAGTTCATTAATCTGCAGCAAATGTTTCCAACAATTAGGCATTGTCCAGTGAGTTAAATGCTCTAAGGATCTCGTCAACAAATCCGCGGAACTGCACCAACGGATCTCGACGGCGTAGTTCTGTAGAACTAACCTATATACCATAGAGTGTCGAGGGTACCTTGTGCGAGGTATATATTTTATGGGCAGGAATTTTACTCTTTTGGAAGCGCATGGTTGGAACGTATCTACTTCCTCTATTTATCAGACCCTTTTCGAGCGGCATCGTGCTTATCTGTATTCCTACTTCGACTGTTGACCTGACACATTTTGATGCTCAAACGTAACCACGTTCTGCTGCCTGCTTCTTTGAATTTGATGGACGCACGCGAAGGGACTTTCCTATTCACACTTTGACCGCAACGTGTGCCACCGGTGGCCGCTGAGGGAATTTTCATAATGCTTCTGATCGACCATTAGTCACAAACTTAATTTTCATAAATACTTAATTAACGTTAAATGAGGCACGATCCAGTTAATGTTTGCTGTTTTCAAAATTATTGACTACAGTTGCCTTTAAATTTGGGTTGAATGTTGAACTTGAGTTGAACTAAATGCGCTCAAAGTGTTAAGCTTTAGCCTGGACATCGACACCAGAGTCTTGAGAGCTACAGATAACTCTGTACATCAGTTTCTACCCGCGAAGGTTGATTACGTATGTAACTTTGACGCACGTTGCTGTGATGTTCAGTGAGCTTGATGGAATCAGCCTGTTCACTCTTATACATATTGGTACTACCTGTCCTGTCAGAAAATTGAGTCAGGTTATAAGTTAATTTAAGCCTGCCCAATTACAACGAAGGTGATCCAAAGAGCAGAAAAGGAAAGACATCATTCAGTGTGGAGACGGGGGAATGGAGAATATAAGCACCACTTGTATTTGAACACAAGATCCTATGCACGAAAAAACTGCAAATTAAGAAGCAAGCTCATGGAAGCAGATAAAATTTGAAGAAAAAAGTAATTAGTGCTATGAAACACAGCAATGAACAGAAAAAGTTGGCCCCTAACAAGATAAAATACCTATTTTATTTCAGAATGAGTAAGGCTTACCTAACCTTGAGCTCGGAACCTCACATCTTCCCCAGGGAGTGCTAATTCCCATAGATATCCTTACTTGTACGCTCCTGACAATTAATTACCTGGTAAGTTAATTGAGAGATTAATTCCATCAATTACTGCTTGAACTAAAAATTAATGGCGCTTTAACGTGCGTTTCAAGAATAAAACTTGCACCTACGTTTTACTCTGAGAAGTATNCCGTATAGAATGCCAGTGTCCATACAAACCATGCTCTCCTAAGTTCCTGAAACCAAAGTTAACGGCTTCAGAGAAATTGCCGTTAATATACGATCAAACTTACTCCTACCAATTGGTGTGCATGCATTTTCGGTAGCTCTCACTTTGTGAAATTTTTTTGATAAACCACAAAAAATACAGTCGAGAACAATGCATAATTTATGCTTACAATAATGGCTTACATTAACTTCATGTTTCCCCCGGAAATAAAATGCATGTCTCACGGTTATAAAGTAAATGAGATCGAATTAATGATCAAGCGATGGTCCATTTCGTTCAAGAAACTTTTATTTATTTGTGTTTTAATTAGAAAAACACTACGCGAAAAAATGTTATGTGAGACAAGTAAAACTGAATTAAAATATTTATTTCACGTCACGGAAAAAGAAAAGTGTTGGTTTCAGTGATTTTAGAGTTTGTCGCGACTCACAAACAGCTCGCATCGATGCGCTGTTTTTTCGTAAATTCGTGTCTAAGTCCTATTAATTGTACTTACGCCAAACCTCGAGGTCTCGGTTGAACTTTTATGAACTCACAAAAAAGGCCAAACGTCACGAGATGCACGCACAGCATGAATTGGCAGAGCCGCCAGCAATGTGCATGCGGCGACTGAGCGATGCCTACTCACAATTTGCCTCCCTCATCTAAACTGATTTACTGGCGCAGCTCACCAAAGTTCAGAAATTTACAAGGTCTTCCGTCAATGGAGCCTGATCGGACGGACTCAGGATGGATTCTATGGCAGAAACAACCTTATTTTAACTTAACTGCTCCCCTGACATAAAATTTCGTAGTTTCTCCTCTTTCATACATCTCGAGTTCTTGGTTTCTATCGGCATACACTACGAATTGATATGTAAAATTACTTCGAACTCGTACATATTTTTATTAAATTTGTTGTATTTGTAAATTAAAACCTAGTTTGCATTATAGGTACATGGGAGCATACCCTTAGCGTATAAAAACATGATTTCTAACACTCGTCAGTTTAACCTAAAGATTAAACTCACGAATATTACCATAGCTGTAGAACTGACCATAAAAAAATTTAATTCTAAATGAACACAATAGTTAATGCAATCATCGTAGTTATTAAATGATTGCATAACTGCATATTCAAGAATAGATTTAAGATAAGTTCCATTTCAGGAAAACAAGCTTATCATTTTGAGCCATCGGATCATGAGTAAACAGTTAGTTCTCAACTGCTAGATTCGTCGATACCTGAATAAAATAACATCTGACACCCTTCAAGTGCTCCGCAACAGTTTTCTCACGGATAATAAAAGCCATCGAGTTCCAAGCCTTAATTCAAAAGAAGGGAAAATATATTGATGGTAGATTTTGTCAAAACAAAATTAAACAAAACGTACACTTCATGCATGCTTTATTAGAAAAAGTCCTTTCTCAACAGAAAACTCAACCTGTGAAGCAGGGATTCCAAAAACTTTTTATGCTCTACACCTCTAAAGAAATTTTATTGGAATCTAACACCCCTTGAAATAAAAATGCCAACAAATAGCCAACATCCTATTATTTACTTGGACTTTTCTTGCACCCCCTGGAATATCGTCTCGCACCCGCTGGGGGAGCGAGCACCCTGGGCTGGGAACCCCTAATGATGACCAATGAACAGCATCCCAGCGCGGCCAAAAATCTCACTGCCCTACAACATCGATTCCGAAATTAACACCAGATGTTGGTGATGTTTAATTACAAGTTTCGAATTTAACTTTTTGCCAGAATATTTTATTCGTATACTCATAGCTGCTCCTTAACCTACTTAAGCTATCTGAACTTTTAATCCTTGTAGTTAATAAAACCACCGTTATTACACTGGCACTGGCATCAAATTGATACCGATTTCAGAATGAAGGAACTGTCACTCCTCAGTGAACTTTAAAGAACACATTAGGAAAACAAATTGGCCACGAATATAAAATATGTTAGGGCTGTTGATAGGAGCAAAGTTTGAAATCCGCGTAAACGATGAAACGCTAAATATATTTTAACCATTAGAATAGAAGAGAATAGTTAACATCGAAAGTATACCAATTAATGGAATTAGAATGCAAATAAATATTGTCTGCTATACGCATATTAAAGAAATTCTCGTTAAATATAAGTTACTTAACTAAACAGCTTTTCTACCAAGCTAAAAAAGCAAAATCTGAAGAAAAGTCATCGTAGCTTATTCGCTTGAGTTTGAGCGGTTTCGTAACACCTATGAATTTCAAAGTAACCTTCGCAGTCAAAATCTGACGAGATAGAACTTGAGCGGCGCCCCTAAAGCAAAGTTTCAAGCCTTTAATGCATGGGTAAGCAAGGCCAGAAAAAGCCTCTGGCAAAAATGACAGAGCAAGCTTCTCACAAAAGCGAGTAAAGAAGAGGGAAGAAAAAACTCAGACAAAATGACTGGAGGCACACACTTATACTGGCGAGAGCAAAAATACATGGCTCACAGATAACAAATTATGCTCACAACGTTCGTTTCGACGCTCGTTTTATTCGGTTGGAGGCAGCTCGGCTTACATCACAAGTTAATGCCAGTCCTTGTAAGGTTCACAGTCGAGGACTAACACTGCCAGCATTCAAAATGAGATGAAGGAGAAATCCCTCATGGAAAACCCGTGTGCACTTGAGGCTCCAGCCAAACCCGTTTTTTCAGCGTCGATTCGAAGTTGCAATGCATTTTAGCATGGCAACTGTCCTTACATCCATAATATTTCACGGAAACGTAAAAACAAGGCTTAACAAGAACAAAATAGTAAAAATTGCCAACAGACACGATGCCAAATAACCGTATTTGCTTGTGGGAATAGCAACAACTTTTGCAGAAGTCAGCGTTCGGAGCTCACACTTATCGAATAAATTAAACCTACGATGGCACTCCAGAAAAATAGCACTGCAATTTTTAATTCCTGCTCAGTTTTCACTTGCCAATTGCAGACAGAAAAGTTAAATTTAATATAATTGCGCTTCCGCTCATGCAGTCGAAAAATTTAATTAGATGAAGGAAAGCCGTCGCTATTTCTACGCCTCGTATAATTGGCAATGTGATGAAAAGCTGAGCAAAGAAATGCTTAAGTTCATAAATGTCAAAGGTTCTATTTTCTGAGCAAAACAGCGGTCTTTGAACCTGGATGCTTTAATGTGACAACAAGCGATGATCCCGAGCGCTTTACACAATTTTTCTCACTAACTTTACTAGTCGTAAGTGAAGAGAAATAAATCCATGAATGGAAAAAATTTATCATTGTTCACTTGAACAAAAAAGGAATCAAAATGGACTGTTTGCATTCTTCAATCAAGAAATTGAGTAAACTAAAATGCTAAAAAATCAAAGACACCAAGGATTTATAAGATATCCATAAATAATACAAAAATATAATAAACTTTCCCCAATGCCGTCAATTCGCTCAGAATCTCTACATACAATTGCATTGCAATATCCAATTTCAAACAAATCTTTTTACGCTTTTTTCAAAAGTAGCCACGAAATGAAATGGCTACACCAAAAACTACAGGCCTTTTTATCTTCATTACCACATCCACTTCCGATCCCTACACACCCGACGCTAACACGACACTCAATAAATGACTCGACCCCGCACCATTTGCTGCGAATTTCAAAGACTTCGCAGTACTCGACGCCGACGAGAGCGCGGTGGCTGCGAGCAATGGCCTGTGATAAAGTAAAGAAAAAGTCTGCTCATGTTCGAAAAGAATTTCGAGAAAACTAATCAAGTAAATAGAAGTTTGGACGTTGGCGAACACGTTCCTGCATCAAAGAGCGGAGTGGGAGAAACTTGTTTTAAGTAGTCGAATAAAAGAGATAAGGTTAGGTGATTTATTAAGCCATGCGAAAACTTTAACCTTAGAAAGTTGAGCCTTTCAATTGTTAAAAGTATATATTGTGTCATGGCCGAATTGAATGTAAATGATCTAATAATCTTTGAGGAGGGTTGAAATGAGTTTAGCGAAATGAATAGGAGTAAAATATTGTTCGTTCAAGTATGGCCGTATGAAGAATGTAATTTGAAGAACGGGCCTTTTTTTTCTTTAATTGTAAATAACTTGGACTCCACTAATAACCATCGATGACAACCTTCTCAAGGTGTGACTCTCAAAATGTGCTCCATCATTCATTTATACGCAGCTTTTATTTTCAGTCTAAGTGAACAACAGAGCTTCGGCTTGAAGATAAAGAATTAGAAGAATAACGTGTTCACGAACTACGTATGTATGAGAATAGTTAAGTGAAAGATTTTTAGTCATAAGTTAGACATTTAAATCTCATGGGAAATATTCATAAGGTATTCGAAATTTTCCGCTGACAAACTCAAACTTTGAAAGTTAGAGTGTGAAAACTATGCTTTCTCGAAGATATTATGAAACACATTCACACCCGAAACAGAACTTCGGCTCTGATTCAGTTTTTTATTACTGAATTAGTATTCAAGAGAGTGGAAGAAGAGTCATTACATAACACACGTCCAATTTAAATACAACCCAGCAAGTTATTTGGTTCGCAAAATTCGAAGATCTAATATCCGAATAGTAGCGCTTGAACCTTTGAACCAGAGAGTCGGGCAATGGAACTGATAACGGAAGTTAAATTGGAGGCACTCAGCTGTCGTTCAACACTACAAAAAAATGGGCCAATGCCAAGGGAAACTTAGCAGAGGGATTAAATTTTGAGAAGATCAGACATGGAAGTACTTGAAGCAATTACGCGAGGTTCGCGAAAGCTACACTCCGACCATACACACAGAAAAAGATAGTCGTAAAGAGCAAACCTATACGCCTTTGTAAAGCTTAACACGCTATCTACGATGGGTTAAGCTGAAGTTCAGTATTCAACTCAAATCTAATTTCAGAGGTTGTTGGTAATTTCATAAATACCGAGCAATAACTGGGTTCATTAAATACCATTAATTTTAAAAGATCGTAGAAAATTTTTTTGAGCAACCCATCAATGGGTCGTTTCGCGGCTGGAAGAACTAAAGCACGACCCATCGATGGGTCGTATCGCAGTCAACGTGTTAAGTTGCGAACAGTTGCTGCCAACAAACCGTCAGCAAAACGCACGATCGTCTCTAAAGATCGCTATTTCTAATGCATGAAGCAAAACAATCGCTTCGAGTACCTCGTAAAAACGATAAAAAAGTTAACGGCATTTGAGTTGAAGAATTAAGGGTCAAGCCTGTATTTGCGAAGGTCCTGTGAAAAAATAGATGTAAAATTGCAGATGACAGACTTCGTGTAGAATTTTCCCGTTTAGTCCATTTTGAATATTCGTAATTAGTAATTAATAGGTAAATCATTATGATATTTTTGAAATGAACTCTTTATCAATTCAGTTGATCGCTCATTTTGAAGTTTGGACGCAAGAGCTAAAAACATATACGGTAACAAATTTACACGAAGAGCTCTCGATATACCTTGAAATTCTATGGCAAATAAGCTGTCGAAAAGGATTATTCGTACCACATAAGATGTGGCACGAACAAATGGTAGGAGAAAATTCAATTCAAATTTATTCACTCTATTCATTTGAAAAATAACTGGCTACCATCTTACGCATATTTTTTATGCTTCCTATTTCATCAAGTTAAAAAAAATTAGGTTTGATGAAATTATTCAAAAAACAAGAGTTCAAACTTCCAGCCTTGACGCACGTTGACGAGAACTTTACCGCACCCTGTTAATGTAGCTCACTGAAGGAAATGGAGCTCGTGAGACAGAATAATCTCTCCAGTTCCGAACTCCCTCAACGTTTCCATTTTCCGCAACAGGGGAGAGATCACTCCGGTATCTATTTCGTTCTCGTGAACTCCACAAGCCTTCATTAATGCAGGGCTTCCTGGACAGCGTTTCACCATAGCAGTCTTCACGGACCCTGCGCATAGAACTCTTTCCTTTTCTTCTTTCCATTTCATTCGGTTCTCTGGCGAATTTAAAAATAAAAGATTTGCTCGATTTATGTCCTTCTTGAAGAGAAAAATTCCCATGATTCATTATGGTAACATGCTAGTAGAAAATTAACTGGAGTCTGAAAAATTGGACTCTGGAAAAAATTAACTGGAAAATTAACTGCAAAATTAACTGGAGAAATATAACTGGAATTTTCTAGTGTAAATGAAAAACGGAAGCAAGGGATAATAATTTTTGTAAAGCGTGTTCGTAGTGCAAAAATATAACTGCTTAGAAAATAATATTATTTGAGCCAAAATGAATGGTGATTTTACGTACATTTTTTGTGCATAGAAAAGAGATAAAAGTCAAACGAACAAAATCAAAACGTAAAGACAACTTAACCCTATAAACAACAAATTATATGGGACCGAAAAAACTACTCAAACATGGCATCATTCATTGCTTATACTATGCTATAGAGTGTGAAAAAATATTTCGAAAATAGAAATAAAATAGATAAATTATTCCTAATGTGGGTCAGAAATAACAGATGTCCTCATGAGGTTGGTTCTGTGCACGCTCAGCTAGACATCAGAGCTACCTACGTTGGAGTCGATAACGAAATGAAAAAAAAATGGTCCGGAACTAAAACGAAGACTAATGGAACGTCGTGCTCGTGTCTACCGAGGAAATTGATTTAATGGCTCAGGGGAAAAAATCTAGAACATGTCTCCAAAAGGAACGCATTCGAGGTAACGTCTTAGCGATGTCGTCAAAATCTCATTCTTTGAAACGCAGCCGCGCGAGCTGGAATGAACGCGAAGAACTCATCTTGTAGATTAAATATGTTCGATTCCAAATATGTTACTATTTAAAAAAAAGCAAAAATGACGCAAGAAGCTCGCGTGATTTTTTGCTAACAGGCACTGATGTCATTTCATGCTTGCGATTGATTTATTTTAAAACGATCTCAGGATCAGATGTATCATTTTGCGAACGAAGAAATATTCTCTTGCCAAAGACAGTAGATATCGTTTGCGAGAATGTTAGACCAAAAATTGATGCCTGGAGACGAGTTGCAGTCTTTTATAATAACTTGTACGCCAGCAAGATAAATTACCTTTTAACACATCTGAAGGAAACGTATCATTTCAAAATAATACAAATAGAAGTATTTATGGCTGACTCAGGATTTTACTCTCATCACAATAATTTCAAGTGCACTCATAGCACTGTTTTTTCTTCAAGTTCAATTTCCTTATTCGTCACTGAATTGTCCTTTCAAAAACCCAGCGAAACATGGGCTTTATAGCGAAAGAAGCTCTCAACTGGAAAAAGTAAATCCTATTTTACCAGTGGGAACTTAGATACTGAAAATGAATTCAGGAGTATATGGATGCTTTTAAAGAAATGGTGGTTAGAAAGGTAATTAGTTTTTTCATTACCTACGAAAGACTCTTAAGGAAGCATGAAACAGAGCGACTTGTGATTCATGTGGAAATCATTTCAAAAAGACGGATTTAAATTCAGCGAAGGATTGCATAAAGCACCGACAGGAAGACTTTTTTACTTAAGGTTGATGGATGATCGTCCACACGGGATATCATGACTCATTTCATTTGCCCACGATCAAAAGCGTAAAAGCAAAACAAAAAATAGTCTCACACCAATGTTTGTATGAAAAAGTAGCTATAAATTGGTTTTCTAAAAAATCTGAATTCTACATTCCCCAAATCCATTCAAAGTGCCCTGATTCGTCGTCTAACCTAAATCAATTCAATGCGTAATCTCAAGTAGTTAAAGTCCACGGACTCGCACTAAAATATTCACTGAAGCGAGATGAAATCCGATCATTGTGCTTTTACTCATTTTTAGAACCTTAGCGGAAAAAATCGAATGGAAACGACAAAATTGAACATTCATTTGGACTAAATGAAATGTGCTGCATTTATATGCTTCTTTTTCATCTTGTCTCTATATTTCATGACACACCNAAAACAAAAAATAGTCTCACACCAATGTCTGTATGAAAAAGTAGCTATAAATTGGTTTTCTAAAAAATCTGAATTCTACATTCCCCAAATCCATTCAAAGTGCCCTGATTCGTCGTCTAACCTAAATCAATTCAATGCGTAATCTCAAGTAGTTATAGTCCACGGACTCGCACTAAAATATTCACTGAAGCGAGATGAAATCCGATCATTGTGCTTTTACTCATTTTTAGAACCTTCGCGGGAAAAATCGAATGGAAACGACAAAATTGAACAATCATTTGGACTAAATGAAATGTGCTGCATTTATATGCTTCTTTTTCATCTTGTCTCTATTTTTCATGACACACCTCAGCTCAACCATCGCATAGCACGTCGATTGGCGGACGATTGAAGAACCAACCTTTGCAATGCCGGGAGTTTTTCCTTTTTTAAGACCCACCTGATACTTTGTAACACAGAAAATAAATGGGAACTGTACATTTCTGTAGAACGAACGTCCTATTTACTTGAAGAAAACATGATTTCGATTTAAGAGTATTATCATCAGAAGGATCATCTCTAAAAGATTTGTAGCAACAGTGCTGCAACACGAGCTCGGGTATGGAGATGATGAAGTATGATGATTGTGATCTGCGCTCCTGCAGGGCTGTACATCATGGCTAGAGGAAATAAGTGAAGTTAGGGGGTACTCTAACGGAGAAAGTTTTCAATACCCCATAATTTCGTTGCCGGTTTTGTTCTGTTATACGCAACTGCAGTAATTTGGTCAATTGTAAGGTAGCATTGATACGGTGTAAAAAAAGAGTGAGAAGTGACTTCACATGATTGTAGAAACTGAGCAAAAATGCTGTATTACATAACAGGGCACCATGGTAAAAAATTATCAAACTTCTGAGGAATTTTCTTAAAATGTACGCATCACCGCAATGTTGTCCGACGGCCTCGCTACCGATCTCAACAGCACCTCGCAGAATGAAAATTTTCGAATGCGAAGAAAACGCTAATAAAATTAGTTATTTTGCTTTAAGATGCAGAAAATCGGAAATGTTTCGGAGACCAGTTCTATCATCAGTTCATCAAAATGAAAAGTACGATCAATACGATGCAAGAATAAAGTCCCGATCGATATTAAATTCCATACTTTTTTGCATCGAAATATGAAAAAAACAAAAAGAAAAATATAAAACAAAGACAACTATGCATTAACTATCTGAAGGAGATAAGAATTCAGAATGTTTTTTAAAATTGTTTTTCCTTAATAATGCGCAACGATTCGAAAATCTTC
>JACJUY010001656.1:57006-97303 GCA_014220935.1 Platorchestia sp. MABIK | reverse complement strand
TTCGCATGTCTGTGGCATGTCAGGCAGGGTTCGCATGTCTGTGGCATGTCAGGTGAGGTTCGCATGTCTGTGGCATGTCAGGTGAGGTTCGCATGTTTGTGGCATGTCAGGCAGGGTTCACATGTCTGTGGCATGTCAGGCAGGGTTTACATGTCTGTGTCATTTCAGGTAGGGTTCCCATGTCTGTGGCGCGTCAATCAGGACCTCCATTAAAGCACCCATGCGAAAATCCGTCCAAAAAATGACCCCAAAACATCGAAAAAGGCCACGAAAACACTATCAGGGAATTTTTTTCGTGGTTCTATTTTTTTGACGAGAAACAATGCACGGAAGACTTTTCAGAGTTTCAAGTGCTTTTCGATGGGTGTTTCAAATGCCAACCCTGATGTCGGGCTGTGACGAGTTCTAATTTTAAAAACGATTCGTGTTCCTAGTATAGATCATAAGTTAGCTTCAGCCTATAACCACAACGAAGTATTCCAAAAGAAGGAAGAGGAACGTACCACTTTGTATGCAGTCAAGGAAACAGGAAACCTATGCACAAGGTGAGTCCTCACTCCATGCGCTTAGACACCGCACGATTGAAAGTTCTTGAAACAAGATAAAAGTCGAAATAAAAGTAAAAGATGCTGAAGAAAAGAACAGCAATGAACCGAAAAAAGATGTTCCGTAAGAAAATAGAAAGCATCCTATTTTAACAAAAAGCCTTCATGATCTTTAGCTCAGGACATGACATTTCCACCGCTGGGAGCACCAAATAGATACAATAGTTGCAGCCTCTTGTGAAGATCGGTGTTTGAGATCCAACGATGTATCAGCATATCAGCCTCATCAGCGTCAGTACCCATAATGTAACACGTTAAGTGCGGCGGGTTAAACTGAAGTTCAATATTCAACTCAAATTAGAGTTAATTTTAGATATAAATTTTGAAAATAACGAACATCAAATAGATCACACCTTCATTTAGTTTTTATTAAGCATTCATCGAAATTGAGTTAGTGACTGCTGGTCGGTCAGCGGTATTATGAAAATCCCCTCAGTGACCACCGGTGGGTCACGTCGCACTTGAAGTGTTATTAATCTATTGACGCTGACTTGCTCTTAAATTTAATTAAAATATCGCTGTCAAATTGAACTGCGCACCATAAAAGCATCTCCACTGAGGTAAAAGTAAGTGCCAGTGTTTCCATTAATACATTACGTAAGGGAGAGCGAAAAATCAGGCCCGCAAGCTTTGAGCGTTGTCTAATACTGAGTGGTCATAAATTCCTTTAGGAAAATCCAAAACCAAAAATTTCGGCGAAAAAAAAAACGAATCTGTAAACCCTGGCAAATGAATTGTCTTATCATAATATTCCCCTTGAAAACCCCTAAATACAAGAAATTCTAGCAAACCAAAAAAGCCATATTCTGTGAAACCCGGCGAGTGAGTGGCCTCATAGTAAAATTCTCTTTGAAAAAACCTGAGCCCGAAAATTTTGCCAAAAAGCGCAACCTGTGAAGCTTGGCGAGTGAGTGGCCTCATCTGTTGAAGATACCTAAACCCCAAAATTTTACCAAAAAAAGGGGCAATCTGTGAACCCTGGCGAGTAACTGACATGTTGAAAATCCTAAACCCTTAGAACTTTACCAAAAAAAATCAACCTGCGAAGCCTGGCGAGTAACACACGAAGGGACGGGCGCGACACAAGGCCGGGCAGCGGAGGACTGCAGGCGACAGACACGCGGCCATTAGAGCAAAGAAAGCTTGCTGGGAGAAAGCACACGGCGCCCGCCCCACCTGCTCTAACTGCGACCACCATTTCGGGGAAGCAATCAAAATACTGTTGACTTTTTGCGGAGAGAATTCGTCATTCCAATATAATGGTTCAGTCCCATTTCCGTTCAATTAGCCCTTTCGTGTATCACGCGTAAGAAGTATGGTACAAACCTATTTGCACAAACCGAAGCATAAATTTTGACACGTTGCTTGCGATACGACCCCTCGATGGGACGTATTTAAGTTCTTCTTGCTGCGAGACAACCTATCGACGGGTCGTTTGAAAAATTTTAACAATCTTTCGAAATTGATAGTTTTAAGGACCCAGATAATGTTTGGTATTTATAAAATTGCTAACCCCTTTTGACTTTAATACGTTGACTACGTTTTGGTACAAATGTGTACCACATGGTATATTGCTAATTTTCGTACAGGAATGTACAAATAACATGTTAACTATTTTGCTACCTTTTACGAAATGATTTCAGAGTACTGTAAAATTTAACATATTATGAATCAACTATATTGTTTACGTATTTTAGAAAGGTTAAAAATATATTCTATCAGTAAAAACTGTTTTTCAATATGACTTCTTCTAACCTATCCAAACTGACCGGAGCAACCGCACGACCGTAGTAAACTTATTAAATTTGAGTAGAATATTGAACTTCAGCTATCCCATCGCAGTCAACGAGTTTAGACGCTTGTGCACCGTGCTCCGTATACAGATGTCCCAAAAAATGAACTCACTTTTCGATTACCAAGGGCTCGTGTATTTTGTTCTGATGTAGGGGCTTACTAACAAAGGTGTAAGTTTAATAAGGTCAATTAAAAACAAAATATATGAAAAGTTAGGGAAATTAAATATCATAAGACACTTAGTAGCGCGAGCAAAAAACCTGAAAAACATTAATTAATCGTCAGTCAAAGGATGCGTACACATTTTATAGACACCCTGAACACATAGAACAACCAGTTTTTTATTTATTATGGCATGTTTTACAAATGGAGAGCAAGTTGCTGCTGTATTCTTCCTATTAACTCACTTCTCGGAGGTATTTTTTATTTCCCACTTTGAGTGGAGCAACGAAGACTTAGAGTAGAGTGGAGTAAACCGCCAAGAAAGGAATTTTCCTCAGATGAACACGCGTGCGTGCACCGTACAGCTCCCCACATCGGTATGAGCATTTGAAATTAACGAGAACAAGAGGAAAAATCAAAAAGGAGATGATGACCTCGCACAAAAAAACAATTTATCAACAAAACATTGTTTCGAAATTCTTCAAGATATAGCACGCAATTCACATACACAGAATTCTTCAAGATATAGCACGCAATTCTTTAACACAGAATTACTGTATAACCAAAGCATTGAAGGACACAAAATAAGTGAATGAAACTTTAATGTATTCATAAGCCAATGTCAGATTTGCAGTACGATATGTCGAATTTCAAAAGCCGAATTCACGATCTGAAACTGCAAGAAAGACCAATAGCATGCAACTTGTGTTAATATACCTAAGAAGCGAAATATACCTCGGATCATATGAGAAACTGGCTTTAGGTACCCTCTTTTTATTTGCTACACTATGTTAAGACGGTCAGAAGATATCTACAGATCTCATAAAATGATTTCAGTAAAATTTGGCTTGTGGAATAAATGGTGTAAACATTCTGTTAAAACAGAAGAGTAGCTGCAATGACACTCGAGTGAAAGGTGAAGTCTTCAGGCTGATTCGGCCGAGGTCAGAAAGTATCATACGAGTAGGGGCAAGAATCTAGAAAGGTTCGTCACCAACAATAATTTCCCGGAGCGAATTCTTACCAAATCACAGTTCTTATTACTTTCATATTATAATATCAGTTAATGACACTTAAGCTACAGCAAAAGCGATTTCATGAGCGCCGAGAGAAGGGACTATTTAGTATGAACAGTAGAAAACGGGTAATCTATAAACAATGCGTGTACCCTTGCAAAATACGCTGCGCAGAGAAACAGCAAGTTAAAAACCAAGAAGAATGAAGGCACGAAAAAAGAAGCGAAGAAGGCATGAAAACAGAAAGAAGAAAAGTGGACACAAAAGATATAAGTCGCGCAGGCCTTTCTGCGGCAGAGGTAAGCTAAGAGCATTCATAGCATAGGATGTACAAACCTAACTAACCTAAGCCTATGGCCTACCCTTTGCCCCTGGATGGTACATGACTGAATGATTTGTTAGAGAAGCCCAAACGAAGATTTTTCCTCACACGGACTGACGAGGTTCAAACTGAATTAAACACATGAGACAAGAAATACCTTCTCAAAAATGTGAATACAATAAAAAAAATTTTCTGTGTATCAGGCATTTTTCGTGGCATTTTGGGGAATAATTTTATTCGATTGACCTTTTCAACGTCAAAACTCTATCAAACCATTTCATTTTCAGTCACTCGTGACACACGAGATTAGATTCACTCTCTATCCTTCAATCGAGAACGAACTGTGTGAGACTCACCCTGTCGTAAATGTCTTCCATCATCTTAACTTCTTCATAAAAAAACATTGTGAACTACGCATATAGTCGTAGAAGGCAAACACCGGAAAATAACCACTCAGTACACGGGTGTTGCTCGGAAACTGTTCAGCGATGCCGAGTGCGTAATGAATGCACCTGCTACCGCACGTATCCTGCATACTAATCCTTTTATTCTGCGCAAATTCAAAACCCATAGAGCATTCACACTTCCTTTGGTCAGAGCGTTTTTTTTTCGCTGCGTAGAACATCAGGCATTCTGTGGGCAGCGCGCAGCTGTTGTCCGACGCACCTCATTTTGGTCTTGTTTTGTGCAAAACGCGGCGGTTTCATGCGTTCAGAATAAGAGCGAGAGAAAATGTTTGCATTTGACTCACCTAGCGACGACTGCTACGAGGGATATTCAATGTTTGGCTCGTGAGCCCATTGTTTCTTTCGAAAGAAAAATATTTTATTTTGGAGCTACATAGGAGTAAATCGTGGCAGAATGATTCATTTTCAGGTGCTTAAGTAAAATAAAAATGCAGTAAAATAATAGATGACACAATAATTCTACCTAACGAACGACAACTTCAAGTTTGTCTACCACAGTGTGTACATTTTTTTCGACCTCGAAGTTTCACATCGGTTTTGTTTGGATCTTCATCGATTCGAATCTTTTATCTTGAAAGAAATTACAGAAAAATGGAATTTGAATGATCGAAATAAATACGAACGCAAATAGCTGTTACTTTGTAAACGAAATCACTCAAATAAATAAGACATATCCGCCCATATCTGCACCAAGACAACCTAAGTAGTAGCAGGAAGCATCTAGACGAAGTGAAAAAAATCAAAATAAAGAACAGGATGTACTTGTGCGTAAGAACCGCTTACACAGATCGCTGGCCAGGTGGCAAGAAAGAAATAGCAGCAGAAAATGACAAACCCAACTTAATTAATAAACCCACAACCGACTCATACTCGGACAAGTGTTGCTGATGGTGAGTTGAGTAACGCTGGAACCATAAAAAGAGTCCTCATAATCAAATGGTGCACTGACGAAGACGAACACCATCAACATGATCTTACACAATCAAAACTGTAAGCTGAAACGGGATCTCAGAATCATTTCCCCAAAGCAAACTGACGAGGACAGACACCGTCAGTATGGTCCTATGCAATTAAAAGTGTGACCTGTAACGGCATTTCAGAATAATTTCCATAAGGCACACTGACGAGGACAGGCACCGTAAGCATATTCCAAAACAATCAAAACTGTGACCTGTAACGGGATCTGAAGATCCTTTCCCATAGGGCACCATCAACACTGTGAGCTGCAAAGAAATCTCACGAGTCCTACACTACCCCGAGAAGCGCCAAGTCACGAAGATAAGCGGCAATCCATCCTCCTTCAACACACACACCATGGATGGACGCCGAATAAATATCAGAGACGGAATGACATTTCAGCGAAACGCTACCAAGTAAAAACAATATTCTTGGTCGCCTGGATGGAGTACGGAACCGTTAAGTAACGGAGCTGAAGGGACCAGGCACAAACGGACACGACAAACATGTAAAGATCATCCTTACGGGTCTCCAAAGCACAACGGGGACGGAAGATGTCATCGTCAAATCAGAGAACAAGGAACTGTCACGAGCATGCGAAATACCGGCAACTGAAGTCCCGTACGATAATTAAGGTTCTAAAAAATTATAGCATCTGAAACTTGAAAAATATTTCACGCAGTGAATCTATGAAAATAAAAGCATTGCAAAACCATGTCTCTTGCTTCCAGGCATCTTGCTTCCAGGCATCTTGCTTCCAGGCATCTTGCTTCCAGGCATCTTGCTTCCAGGCATCTTGCTTCCAGGCATCTTGCTTCCAGGCATCTTGCTTCCAGGAATCTTGCTTCCAGGCATCTTGCTTCCAGGCATCTTGCTTCCAGGCATCTTCTTGCACCCTTTCTGACTCACACATAGGGATACACTTACAGCCACTTTACGTCGTCATCTAAGTAGATTTAGTTACGCTGCAGCCAAGTTCCGTAAAAGAACTCGTAACGTAGAAGAACTTACGCTGCTATCTGCACCGCTGCGATGACCTTAAGTTGATTGGAAATCCATCGAATATGAAATAACGGCGATTCACTCGCAGTAGGCAGCGCAGCAGCGTCAGACGGAGTTTTTATGAAGACTCTGGAGGAAGAGCGGGCAGAGCACGGCATGAGGATTGGTGGCATTTAAAGCGAAACCTTTAGTGACGCAACACGCACAGAGTACAGCCAACAAACGGCATGCAGGACGCATCCAAAGAAAGAGGAAGTGTTCGATCTCATGGAGTTTGCGCTAGGTCCATAATGGAGCTCTGGCGCAATGATGTAGATGTGATAGCAGCAGCAGCAGCAGCAGCAGCAGCAGCAGCAGCAGCAGCAGCAGCAGCAGCAGCAGCAGCAGCAGCAGCAGCAGCATTGAGGGTATTTCAGCGAGACAAAAATTCAAAAACTCCACGAAGCTCGCAGAGTAAACGGCCATACTGGTTTTTAAGGGTTCTACATATTTCCTACGCGCGCAGTTTTATAGAAGTTGTTATCTTTCACGTGGAATATTGTTCGAAGCACTTTCAATGATAATTTTAGCGCAGATGCGCATTAATATTTAGACACTTGATCATAATTGAGTATTTTAAGTTTTAAAAATACTTCAGTAATTGAATAGATAGGTACACTAAAAGCGTAGAGGAGTCAAATGTACGAGACGGAAGCCCATCGAACTGAGAAGAAAAGGAGAATATCACACAAAACGAGGCAATTTTGTAATGGTCTATCTACAAGAGAAGAACGCAACAGTGTGATTGGATATGAGCCCGGTCTAACAATGCATGGTGTGCCAAAAAAATTGACTCACTGTATGACTGCCCAGTACTCGTGTATTATACTTTAATGCAGGTGTTTATTGACATAGATGCAAGTCTAATGAGTTAAAAAATCAAAGTACAAACATTATATTTGAGAAAATTGAAAAATTGAATGTTATTTAAGAAAACTTAGTTGCTCTTGAAACGAAAAATAAGAGCGATCCGAAGAGAGGAAAACAGAAGGCACCATTTAGAATAAAGGGAACATGGAATTCATGAGCAAGGTACATGGAAACAGCAAGTTGAGAAAGAAGTTTATGAAACAAGATATAAATTGAAGAAGTAGTAGGGGCTGAAAAACAGGACAGCAGTGAACGGAAAATAGGTGGTCCCCAACAAAACAAAAAACCTTTTCTATTTTAACAAATGAAAGACCTACTTAACATTAGCTGAAACTAAAACAGAAAATACACACATAATCGTCAATCAAAGTATGAGTGAATTTTTTAGGGGAACAACACCCTGTAGTTGAGGAAATCTCAAAACCCAGCAAATTTTTAACATGCTCCGTATTTAGACATAATAAGCCCTTTTGCGCAGTCGGTAATTTCATAAAGTAAAAACTTAAAAGTCAACTGAAAGTGCAACTTTGCACGGGCGGTAATCAAGCAATAGGATTTATTACCATTATTTTATAAGTTGGTTAAAGACTCTCTAACCACAACAATAGCGATCTCAAAAGGTCAAAGGAAAAAGACCATTTAGTGAGGACTGTAGAAAATAGGGCATTCACGTACAATTTAGGTTTGTTCCCAAACATGATTCCCATGGAACGCATACGACAGCAAGGAGATTAGATAAGTTTGTTTAAGTCTCCCTAACCACAACCAAGGTTTTCCAAAGAGAGGAAGGAGGAAAGCTTCATTTAATAAGTAATTATGATCGAGAATCTATTCTTGAGGTATTCGCACGCATTATTTCTAGCGCATAGAAACAGTAATTTAGGGAGGAAGTTTATGGAACATGATTAAGTTGAAGAAGAAAAGACAAGAATAAGACAGATGTGAACTGAAAAATAGATGTCCCATAATTAAACAAAAACCTTTTTTATTCTAACAAAAGGAAGGCCTACTTAGCTCTCAACTCGGGACTCCATATTTTCACCCTGGGAATACTAATTCTTATCGATACACATAGCCTTTTTATCCTGAAGGGTCAATTCTGCAATGATAAAGACAATGATACAGCAATAACCAAACATTACAGCAATAATAACAATGATATAGCAGCACCTAAGCGATACTGTAATGACGGTGGTACGGCAGTACTTAAGCGCCACTGCAATTACAAAGATACAACAATACTCAAACTATACTGCAACACCCATGATACAGCAATGTCGGAACAATACAACGAACAATAACAGTAATACTACGACAATAGAGCTTAAATAATTCGATCAAAATACTCCATTATTGCTCGAATACTGCGCGACAAACAGCAAAGTCTCAGCAACTAAACACGAAAATAACCAAACACCAAAATAAGAGCTCGTGTTTGTTGTGAACACGAGCGAAATTGGCGGAGGAAAACAATCTCCACAGTTCCACACTCTGGAGTTCATTTATTGAACGAAATAAAAGCGAAAACATGTCCTCTGCAGCAGATCTGATCTACTACGTAGTCAATGACAATATATCCATTATTACCAATTTGTAACATTTTATTGGAAATTATATGCATATTCATCGATGGTGTAATGAGTACGTAAATTTCGATAACGTAGGATCTTCATAATGATTGATATTTATTTTCTGCACGCACTGAACACCACACCCGCACATACTTCACTTCTCACAGGACACGAAGCCATTCTGAACTATGGGCGCGATTGAGAATAAAAACACAATAAAAAAAACAACTAAAAAAAATAATTAAGAAAAAACACTATTAAGAAACGAACCCGATCAAGAAAAAAGAATAAGCTCGATTATGAAAAAAAATTGATTAAGAATGAAAACACGATTAAGAATACAAACACGATTAAGAATACAAACACGATTAAGAATACAAACACGATTAAGAATACAAACACGATTAAGAATACAAACACGATTAAGAACACAAACACGATTAAGAATACAAACACAATTTAGAATACAAACACAATTTAGAATACAAACACGATTAAAAATACAAACACGATTAAGAATACAAACACGATTAAGAATACAAACACGATTTAGAATACAAACACGATTGAGAATAAAAACACGATTGAGAATAAAAACACGATTGAGAATAAAAACACGATTGAGAATACAAACAGGATTAAGGAAAAAGTTTCACTGGATACCTACACACCGAGGACCTGGTACAGGGGAAAATTGGGGTAACTATGAAATAAAACAGCGGCTGCTATTCTGAACATATCTCGAGTGCATGGTCACAATAGCTCTCGGTTCCAAAGTCAAAACTCAAGTTGGCATTCTTTGAGGTTACAAATTATGAGATGAAATGCTGAAAAAACACACAAAGTATATAAAGCAAATTACATAAGACCAAGCGCATAACTTATAACTTACCGCATGCTGAGCTAAAATGTTTTACTATGAGAGACAAATAAGCGTCGTTCATTAACTTATTTTTGTCAGATACATTCAAGTTCCTGCCCACATTAAGTGTTTGTTTTCATTCTCATTAAAAAAAAAGATTCAGCTAAGACTAGTATTTTCCATTCCAAATTTATTTTAATTTCCAATCAGCCGACACCGATTTATGAAGGTGTGCTATATCAGGTCTATGAGAACACTAGAGCCAATACCCAAATTGGCGCCCACAAAAAAATTAAAATAAATGCCACGATGAAGGCCGATGTGAAAATAAGAATCATTGCCAAAATCCGAAAAGATGCCTAAATGCAAGCCGATAACTAGATGAAAGATAATGCCATGATATAGGCCGATGCCTAAATGAAAGAAAAAGACTGAAGTCCTGATAACGGCTGATGCTAAAATTAACGAGACAAGCAGTCAGGCTACAGCAAGCAGGTACTCGTTCATCAAAAATTAACTCTTAATTTTAATAGCTTATAATTAAATAAATGAATTTATAAAGTTCAATCAAACTCGTCTGTGAGGAGTGTTACTTGAAAGCAAGATTGCTGGAAGCAAGATGCCTGGAAGCAAGATTGCTGGAAGCAAGATGCCTGGAAGCAAGATTGCTGGAAGCAAGATGCCTGGAAGCAAGATTGCTGGAAGCAAGATGCCTGGAAGCAAGATGCCTGGAAGCAAGATGCCTGGAAGCAAGATGCCTGGAAGCAAGATGCCTGGAAGCAAGATGCCTGGAAGCAAGATGCCTGGAAGCAAGATGCCTGGGAGCAAGAGGCCTGGGAGCAAGAGGCCTGGAAGCAAGATGCCTGGAAGCAAGATGCCTGGAAGTTAGATGCCTGGAAGCAAGATGCCTGGAAGCAAGATGCCTGGAAGCAAGATGCCTGGAAGCAAGATGCCTGGAAGCCAGATGCCTGGAAGCAAGATGCCTGGAAGCAAGATGCTTGGAAGCAAGATGCCTGGAAGTAAGATGCCTGGAAGCAAGATGTCTGGAAGCAAGATGCCTGGAAACAAGATGACTGGAAGCAAGACGCCTGGAAGCAAGACGCCTGGAAGCAAGACGCAGCACAAAGGGCGGCGGACGGAGGGAGCGAGGCAGGTTTGCGTCAGCGCGACCCTCTGAAGGTTGGCCACGAGATCAAATTGAGGCAGTCAGCAGCGACCTACATTTGCTGGCTTCCGCAGCGGCCCTCATCGAGAAAGTCGTCATCACGCTCGCCGAGTGTGCTGCACGCGTGACGCACCGAGATGGAATTTCTATTGAGGGAAAATACCCAGAAGGAGCGGCGAGTTCCAAATTATGTATTACCGTTTCCAACACGACCGCTTTTGTTGAGCGTGAAGGGAATTACGTGTAGACAGTCCCCGCTTAGCTGCTCGTGTAAACGATAACGAGGTAGAAGATGACCATAATATGTCGATGGATATACAGGCAGGATTTTACACCGGTAAGGCTTCCCTGTGCGTATGCTTCCCTGCACACAGGCGTCTCTGAAGGAAGAATTCCCCACAGATAAGCTTAACAAGAGGAAGGTTTACCTCAAAGTTTACGAAATAGATTCTGCCTGCCGACTTCCCTGACACATCACGCTGTGTGTCCTGACATGTCCCACCGTGTGCCCGGACAGGTCCCACCGTGTGCCCGGACAGGTCCCACCGTGTGCCCGGACAGGTCCCACCGTGTGCCCGGACAGGTCCCACCGTGTGCCCGGACAGGTCCCACCGTGTGCCCGGACAGGTCCCACCGTGTGCCCGGACACGTCGCACCGTGTGCCCGGACACGTCGCACCGTGTGCCCGGACACGTCCCACCGTGTGCCCGGACACGTCCCACCGTGTGCCCGGACACATGCACAGGCTCTTGGTTGACCATCGGCGTTGCTGTGAGTCAGGCAGAGGAGGAGGTCCGAACAAGGCGCCAGACCCACCATTTTTCTCTTTCCCAGAAGCGCGCACGCAACCGACGTGAGGCAAAAAATATCAAGGACGCAACCTCTTACGTAATGCCATTGTAAGACGAGCTATGTGCTCATTACAGGATTCAAGTATTCATGTGGTATAAAGAGCCTCAAAAATTAATGGCAGAGAAAGAATCCAAATAACTGATGGGAGAGGAAGAATCCAAATAACTGATGGGAGAGAAAGAATCCAAATAACTGATGGGAGAGAAAGAATCCAAATAACTGATGGGAGAGAAGGAATCCAAATAACTGATGGGAGAGAAGGAATCCAAATAACTGATGGGAGAGAAGGAATCCAAATAACTGATGGGAGAGAAGGAATCCAAATAACTGATGGGAGAGAAAGAATCCAAATAACTGATGGGAGAGAAAGAATCCAAATAACTGATGGGAGAGAAGGAATCCAAATAGCTGATGGGAGAGAAGGAATCCAAATAACTGATGGGAGAGAAAGAATCCAAATAACTGATGGGAGAGAAGGAATCCAAATAACTGATGGGAGAGAAGGAATCCAAATAACTGATGGGAGAGAAGGAATCCAAATAACTGATGGGAGAGAAGGAATCCAAATAACTGATGGGAGAGAATGAATCCAAATAACTGATGGGAGAGAATGAATCCAAATAACTGATGGGAGAGAAAAAATCCAAATAACTGATGGGAGAGAAGGAATCCAAATAACTGATGGGAGAGAAGGAATCCAAATAACTGATGGGAGGTAAAGAACCCAAATAACTAATGGGAGATAAAGAACCCTGTGAACCTACTGATCACCTGGAATACATGGATCATCTTCGAGAACACAACTCCTTTTTCTTCACGCCTACCAACTCTTCCGATGTAATTGCGTGCATAAACAACTTGAAAAATAAATCGAGTGGGTTACAAACATTTCCGACTAAAGTATTTAAAATTATTGCAGATATTGTAGCCCCGCTGATATCCAACATTATTAACCAGTCTCTTTTTCTAGGCACTTTCCCGAACTCCCTCAAAGTTGCTAGAGTAACCCCTATCTTTAAAAATGGTGAAAAAGCCTGTGTAAACAATTATTGACCTATCTCCGTGCTACCAATTTTTAGCAAGGTATTCGAGAAAATTGTGTATAAAAAAGAGTACTCATATTTTGAACACAAATCATTTCTCTATGATAAACAATACGGCTTTCGTTGTAAAAAATCAACAACACAGGCAATTTTAAATCATTTACAATTCCTTTATTCAAATGTAGATGAAGGAAAGCCTGTCTTCTCTGTATTTCTTGACTTTCGAAAAGCATTCGATTGTGTGGACCATAACATATTACTCTCGAAACTACACTGTTATGGCATTCGAGGAGTTGCTCATGATTGGTTCAGATCATACCTAACAAATCGGATGCAATACGTTGTCATTGACGACTCAAAATCGGACCCACTAACGATTAGCCATGGAGTTCCACAAGGATCTGTTCTTGGGCCTCTCCTATTTCTGATTTTTATCAATGATATTATTAAATCTACATCATTTTTCAAATTCATACATTTTGCCAATGACAGTACGTTTTCTGCGGTCCTCTCAGACCAAAATCCCACTATGATCGCGGAGAGTATAAATAATGAACTCCATATGGTTTCATTGTGGCTTAAAGCTAATAAAACAAGCCTTAATATCGATAAAACAAAATATATTACATTCTCACACAAGAAAAATATATCTCTCCCACGCATTAAAATTGGCGAAGGTGAAATCGAAGAAACCAACTCATGTAAATTTCTGGGCATCATAATAGATAGACATCTGACGTTCAAAGAGCACATCGCTCATATTAGTTCTAAATTATCAAAATCCATCGGAATCCTGAATAAAGTAAAACATTTCCTGCCTGAATCAGCTTTACAAATGCTCTACCGAACGCTCATTTCACCATACTTGCAATACGGAATCGAAGCATGGCAAGGAACTGATAAAAATAAAGCGAATAAAATTTTTACTCTGCAAAAAAAGAGCCATCAGAGTGGTAAAGAACCTAGAATATAATACCCACACAAATGATTCATTCAAAAATTTACAAATACTCAAACTTACGGATCTTTACAAAATCTCAATTTGTAATTTCATTTACAAAACATAAACAAATGATGATGACAAAAGCCTAAAACAATTATTAACTACACAAACTGGTCATCACGACCATTTAACCCGAAATAGAAGTAAATTCATGCTTCCTTATTATTCAAAAGCCCGGTCGCAACACAGTATCCTCTTTGTTGGAACTAAAACTTGGAACTCAATACCTGAAGAGATCCGTGAAAGTAATTCTTACAAGGTATTAAAAAAAATCTTGAGTCCCACATCCTATCAGAATACTAGTCGTGTAAGATCACCAACTCAAATCTTGCCTCCCTCATGTCTGATCCTGATGATGTAATTTGCCACGGGAAAATCGCCGATCTTCAGTCTGCTGTTAAATCGTTTATCAAATATACTGTTGAATATAGTCCATATGACCTATATCGTAGAATGAAACGTCAAATATCGAATTAATTATCTCATTGATCAGTCAAATGCGAAACTAGGTTAAGTGAATTAGGTTAAACTTTATTGTACACCTTAGAATAATGTGATGGTAGGATGCCCTAGAAGTCGCTGAACTTGTTCGGGCCCACAGGTAGCTATACGTAAATTTGATCTTTGTACTAGACCTAAGTAACATTCTACCTCTGTAACACCTGTGGTAAACAAAATAAATAAAAAAAATACAAATACAAACAAAGGACTCAATTTTCCTCCTTAAAAATGAAAAAAGATAGAGTGCCGTCTAGTGTTTTTACATACGCTTTATTTCGCGAAATGTGCGCGCGAAGTTGATCAAGTGAGTTTGCGCAGGCACAGCCGAATTATAGAAACTATGTCTGTTATATGGAAACTGAAAAACCTCATTACATTAGCTGTTGTCCTATGTACGTAGAGCATTGCTTAATATCCAATTGTTCATGTAACAAGATTGCCCACGGTGGTTGTGGCCCTTAGAGGAGATACTGAAGTATAAAAACAATGATAAATACAATAGCTATCAAATATCGCCGAGAGCCGCTACAATGAAGTAATCTGTAGTTGGTGGCGAAATGTTACGCTGTAGCAATGAAACAATCTGTGGTTGCAGCGAAAAATAATTTGGTTGTGATCGAAATGTGGTTGCAGCAACAAATAATCCGGTTGTAATCGTTATCTTTAGTTGCAGAAATAAACAATCCGTTAGTAATCGTAATCATTTTTGATGACAATTAATAATCCGAGAACAATGAAATAACGTGTGAATGGTGGCAATAAATAAGGCGGTAGCAATGAAATAATCTGTGGTTGGTTGCCGTCAAGAATCCGGTGGTAATCGTAGTCTTTGGTTGCTGACAGTAATTTTTGAATGGCCATGAAACATTCGGGGGTCGGTGGCAGTAAACAATTCGGTAGGCATGGAAAATCGCCTGTAATTGGTGGCAGTAACCAATTCGGTAGCAATGAAAAATCTCCTGTAATTGTTGGCAGTAAATAACCCGGTAGCCATGAAATAAAAGGTAATTGGTGGTGTTGAATTGCACCGAGGTGCTCTGTGAAGGGTAGCGATAAAACTATCAGTGGGCACAGCCATGAAGTAAAAGTAAAGAGTAGTGAAGGGGTTAGTGATTATTAGCAGTAGAATTATTCGTGTAGAATATCAATTAATCGTCATGAAATAGGAAGGGCAGAATTCATAAATCAAATACTCCTAACGAAATAATCCGTTACTGATCTTAGTGAAATGATCAGAAACATGACAGCAAAATCCCACGCAATTAAGAGCAGCAAAACTACGCGAAAATAAAAACATCAAGAAGACACAGAACACCAATTTGATGATCAGTATATACCGTCAGATAAATTTACACTGAGTAATAAATTGATTAGCTTAGGGTAACATCTAAAATATACGCTACAGTAACAAACTATACGTTACAGCAACCCCATATACGCCACAGCAATAAAATATATGCGTCACCAAAAATATATACTACGGTAAAAATATACGCCGCGGCAAAAAATTTACGCTACAGCAAAAAGAAACTACAACGGTGATAAAAAGTGCAACACCTTGACGTAGCTACAACGGTTCATCCTACAAGGTGTTCATCCCCTTGAATGGTTCATCCTACAATAACGAACGGTTCATCCTACAATATGTACAATGCTGTTCCGCTGCGGAAATGAGTACTAAATTTTCAAGTCAGGATGAACGAGTCAGAAACATTCGACACATGCAGGGCGTTTCCTCATTGGAGCAGCCACAACGAACTCAACTACATGTGAACTCATCAATGAAATAATAGCCGGGATTCCCTGAAGAAATAACGACGTTACTCAGAATGCAGCAAACGTAATTCGCCGGCCACATCCGGAAGCAGAGCTAAAAAAATAAGACAAAAGAGGAAGCTCTGTGACGGAGACTCCGCAGCACCACGCGGAAGTGTGAAAACGGTGCTGTGATCTACGTGTTCGGCATTTGTTGGAGACAGCAGCACGAGATGAGAGCTCTAATGATGGAGTAGCGTGGTGATCCAGAGCGAATTGTTTTTTATAGCGATAAAATCCCCCCCAAAAGACACAAGTTTGTGGGTAACCGTAAGTAGAAATGAGCCTCATCGAAAAGGCAATCACTACCTTAGACATACCTGCTTTCTGTGTGGATTAACAGATTAGATTATGTATTATTTCAAGTGTTTGCTTTGTTAAACGTATAAATTTGGTATCTAATGTTGGAAAAAAAAATTCTAATTGAAAAATTAACAAATTGGAGAAAATAACAAAATAACATTTTATTCCAAACATCCTGAACGCCAAACGCGTACTTTACAGCACGTCTCAAACGTTTCCTTATGAAGAGCCACCACGAAGAGAAAAAACCCTCATACAATTTTTTTTGAATTGCAATCCTTGATTATAACTGGAAAGAGAATTCATTATGACGACTCTTTAGACTACAAAGAGTTGGTTTATCCCCCGCTGATCAAATTGCGAAGTAAACCCTACCTGTGATGGACAAAAAGACTCCGCTGCGCTCACACTCGTCCCAAGTGCTTGAGAACGTCAAATAGCAACACAGGACGAGCGATACCCACACACGCCCAGGGAAGTAAGAGACACGGGTAAACAGTCACAGTTAATTAGGGAGCGCAGTCCACTTCACGTGAACGAGCGGTTTATTAACCGGACCCTCGGGCTCGATGTCACAGAGCGAGCAGAACTGCAGTGCATCGTGGTCAGATTGGTTTACTTTAGGCCAAAACACTCGATTGTTTTCCGATTTAACTAAATAGTGCATTCAGCATCTGGCAACCCTATAAGGTTGATAAAAAAGGATTTACTATGCTAGAAAAACCATTCACTAATTGGCAATCTTGCAGTATTGAAATGAGCGGAGAGATTTTAATGGAAAAATTGTAATGTCACATTTTGATAGAAAAAATTCCTAAGTTTAGTATTTTGGTAGGAAAAAATGCATAATTGAATATTTATGCTAGAAAAAAGCTGAAATTAATCATTTTTGCACAAATAGGTGGCTAAAATTGAGGGTTTTCGCCGAAAAAAGGAAAAATTGAGGATTTAGGCAGAAAGAACAAATTGAGAATTTTGGCAAAAAAAAAAAAAGACAAAAATTGACGATTTTGCAAGAAAAAGGCTAACATTAAGGGATTTAGCAGAAAAGTACTAAAATTAAGAATTCTATTGGGTTAAATTTTAAGATGAAGTATTTTTATAGGGGAAAAGGCTGACCTCGCAAGCCTGCATTGTTACAGACCAGCTAAGCTTATAATTTGCCCTCAGCTGATCTGGTGTTAAAGAAATCCAGAGCAACGCAGCTCATCACGCCAAACTCAAATAGGTGGATATTTGCACACACTCAAGGCTCGGAACTACAATTTTCAGAGCACTTCACAGAGTTGTACACATTTTCATCGTGAAGAAATAAGCGTTGCCGCTCCAAATGCGCAACAATAAATATAGTAGTGATTATCTGTAGAAAAGATATTACAAATGCCATGTTTAAATTTATTATATATATATGTATACACAAATCATTATAAAATTTGTGTACAATATAAACCCTTATTATATAAAATATTACTTTTATCCTTATATAAATAAAAATATAGTGGTAGTAATATCGTAGAAAACATTGCGATGTTTGTGCGCATTTGCAAGACAACGGGCATGGCGAACTGGAGGCGCACCTCGTGACCCTCAGCGCCACGACGTCGCTAAAGTCGGTCAAATGACACGCGATCATCTCATGCAAACCTCAACTTCTGCGAATAAAAATTAGTGACAATTATTCAATTAATACGGTTTATGTCACATTTTAATTTTGTTATTTGTTTACGAAATTCAAATTACTCGAAATAACAAAATTCAAATTACTAATAACTTGCATTAGATAATGTAATTTCAGTCTGTAAGAGCTAGGATAAATATTGATCCATACAAGTTATAATTCGTATAAAACAATTTTGTATTGCTTGAAATCAGAGTAGATAAGTTATTTTAGGCCTCCCGTGCCGCAAAAAAGATGTTCCAAAGAGAGAAGGGAGAAGGCAACAGTTAGTATAGACATGAGGGAACGGAGAATCCCTGCACCGGGTGCGTCCCAACATAGGACCACTTACGCATAAAAACTGTAAGGTGAGAAGGAGGTTTGTTAAACGGGATAAATGTTCAAGAAGAAAGTCAGAGGTACCGAAAAAAGACACCAGGGGAACCCAATAAGGATGATCCGTAGCAAAACAAAAACCTACTCTATTTCAACAATATGAAGTCCTATCTAGCCCTTAGCTCGAGACTTTACATATTCTTCATAGGAGCGTTAATTCCCATAAATACAGTAATCGTAAATATAGTAACGCTGAAAATATCTGATGGTGGAAAAAAATTCCTAGTTGAAAAATTGACAAGTTGGAGAAAACTACAAAATGACATTTTATTCAAAACATCCTGAAAGCAAAACGCACACTTTACAGCACATTTCAAACGTTACACACCTCAGGGGCATGTACCTCGAGGATTTGCTGTACGTTGATTGTGATGCAGCATGCGAGCAGCACCGAACTCTCAAGCTGCAGCGAACCACAAAATTTGCGCTGCTGCTTATGACATAATTTTATGGCCCACGAGTAACGAACTTAGGCAAAAATATGGAGTAAAAGAATTATGATGCAAATCGCGCACAATTTTAAGACCTAGAAATACACAAAAATATTAAAGAGAATCATGAAGACTCGAACAGACATTCAAACATCAGATATCACTACATACTCTGAAATGATACGACCCTGTGCGCAGAAAAATAACATCGAGAATATTGATAGCCGGAAAAATGACCCAATATACATACTGTGAAGGGGTCCAACTAAATGAGAACAATTTGAGCTCGGTACACCTGAGCAACACACAAAAAGCTCTTGCCAGGATCGTGAGGAATGTTCCGTGTCGTCGGTCACAAAATAACCGGGCCAATAATTAGAGAATAATTAGCGACAGAATAATCTATGCGCGCTGGGCTCTAAAATGCACGCATTCCTCAGACGTACATTCTTCAGGTGTTCATTCCTCGAATAACATAACATCTGAGCGGTGTAAAGAGCGCTGTTCTTGCGTTCCACGTCCAATAAAGATGAGAACGTCAGTCGAACGAAGGTAAATGTTTGCATCAAACCATTAATTGCACAGACTACCCGCAAGTGCGCTCGCTCATCGAGTATATGTAGTAGATGTTAAATGCTGGAGTAGCTCTGCACGGGAGAGAGAGACAAAAATAGAAATGATCGCAGATGTCACATGATGTGAGCCACGGAAAACGGAACTCGAAATGGAAAAAAATTTAATTCGAAAACTATTTGCCGTATTTTTATTGTTTCAGCTAAATTCTTCGTTGAACGCTTTTCAACAAATGCTATGCGTTTCTATAAAATATCTTCAAAATATTTATCTGTAATTACTCTATTGAAGGATTTTCGAAACCTGTTTGCGTAGAAATACCAAACAATAAAAGGTACACGCCACAATTTAAATTTAGTTCAAGTTTTAGAAACATTAGCAATTAGCAGCCAACATCATCTGTTCACTGAATCTTGGCGTGTATCTGTGATACCAATGCCTGTCATAAAAAACGAGCCAATAATATTATTGTGTAAATCCCGTTCTCTTAATAATCTCATATAACAGCTTTAGCAACTAGAAAGAATGCAACTAACAAAGAAGCAACGAGTATCCGTGGCTACGAAGTACAGTAGCACTGGAAGTATTAAGTAAATAAAAGATTCCTTTAAGATACGCTTCCCACGGCGGCCGTCGCCTAGTAAATCTTAAAATTGGAGAAACGTCCAAAAAGTCAGTGAGGAAGGAACTGTGCTCAATCTAAACAAAGGTCGTTCAGGACCGAGATGAGAAGTATGAGTAGACGCAAATATTAAAAACGTTACAACAACGCTAACAGAATCTCCATTGGTGTCACGCCGAATGAATGGGCTGCTACTGTCAAAACCATAACTAAACGGAACATGAAATGGCATTCCTATAAGATGTATGTGAGGCATCAACTTCTTCAAACTGATTTTGCTCGGCGTGAAGGGTTTCCTCGACGGCTTCTCCATAAGCCAGCACGTTTCCTAAAAACATTATAATTGATGATGAAGCGACATTCTTCATGAATTGTAGAGTCACTAAACACAACGTATACGACAGTATGCACCTATTAACAAACCTCCTGCGCTTAACTTTGGAGTACCTATTCGACAAGAGAAAGTGTCCGTTTGGTCAGGATTTTGCGGAACTATAATCATCGAATTAGTCCAGCGTTTTACTGCAATAATTCAAATGGTCATGGGTATTTAGACCTTACCAATGAACGTGCAATCCCAGCGATCGAGAATATTTATGCCAGTCGAGTTAACATGCAGAGTTTGGCGGACACAGGACGGCGCACCGGCTCATGGACTGATGGCCATAATTAAGAACACGGATGAGAAAAGTTTTTAATAACCGCATGGTTATACTAAATCAAGAAATTGAGCAGCCCCAAAAATCCCCAGATTTTACATCGCGTGATTATTTTCTGTATGGACACTTGAAGACAAAAGTATATTCTAGTCCGCCTCCAAACATTGAAGCATTGAAAAAAAAATCACTAACAAATTCAATGTACTAAAAAATGATCGACAGTTAATCAAACGAGTTGTTTCATGGATACGAACACGAGCTTAAAAGTACGTGGACAGAAATGGACGACATGAGGAAGGAATTGGAGCTGAAAACATGTTCACAATATTATTAATAAAATTATTTACTACACAGTAGTTGTAAGGACTTCTTATCTAAAACTTAAACTAAAGTTAAATTGTCGCGTGTACATTTTACGTTTTATTTGACTTTCCTGCGCAAACAGGTTTCTAACAGCATTCAGTAGCGTACTTGCATTTAAATACTTTTGTAGTTATTTCATCAAAACGTAGAGCATTTGTTGGAAAGCGTTTAACGAATAATGTGATCGAAACAAAATAAAAATGGAGCAAATAGCTTTTGAATGACATTATTTTAACTTCAGGTTCCGTTTACCGTAGTACACACTGTGTACTTCAGCAACTCTGCTTAGTTGAGAGAAAAACGAAAATAGAATATATTAGAGAAAACAGAAACAAAAAAAATCAACGGAGAAAAACGAAAAAGGAATAAAATAGAAATGGTGGCAGCTGTTACATGCTTGAGCAGCTCTGCAGAGACACAAATTACGCACAAAAAGTCACAGCTCACGGCAGTTACTGAATCAGTCTCTGAACAATTAGAACGTGTGTTGCATGTTATGTGCAAAATTCGAACATATTGAACAGCCGATATCTTAGATTTTGAAAACACCGCGGGTTAAAAAGAAGCGCGAGTGTAATTTTGAAGACACCACCGTTACAAAGAGCAATCCATATTCTACATAGGAGCACACATCTACAGAGTGAAAACATTGAAGTCACCATTGAAGAACACTGTACATCTACTTGTAAACTGATGATATCCAACAACAGTTGGAAGCCTCATAAGAGAGGCTAACTATGCAGCACACACAGATTTACATGACCATCAACTTGGAGCTAACTTCAAACTGAAGCAATTACCTGTCTTTTATTTTGGAAGCCTAAATGAACGTAACTTCCAAGGCAAATCTAAAAGCTAATCACTCATTCGGTAACTTCAAATTTAGAGCCAAATTAGACAAGTTAAAACTTCAGGTCCGGAGTCCGTCCCGAGGCGAGGGAGGCAATACATCGAAGAATTTGCATTAGTCCCTTACAGAATATCTTGTTATGTCGTGAAATTGTGATCCTAAAGAAGTATGAATTTTTAAATCCATCGCGCAACGAATTTTCGCTTCTTTCATGAACACAATTTCCAGTATATCAAAATTCTTCATAAATATATATAATGTATATATGAATGATGTTAATGATGATGTAGATATGATGCATGTAGATTTGATGTACATATCTATTTCTATTTATCTATCTATCTAAATATCTATATCGATGTATATCTACACAAATATGTGTGTATAAATATTCAAAGAAAAAAACATATAATCTGCCATTGAGATGAGCTTGAGTATTCCAACCTACCCTCCTGAGCACCAAGAGGTTCTTCCCAAAATAAAGACGCAAGTATTCCAAAAGAAGAAATTACTTCCGACGGAGCAGTTGACCCCCGCAAGGAGGCGGGGCGTCACCTACCGGGAGAAAGGAGCCTCGAGAAGAAGATCGCTTGCGCGATACGCAGGTCCACCCTCCCTAGAGTACAAAGGTGAGAAGGGCAATCTGCGTCAAGTGGAACTCCGTAGAGAGGAAATGCTAAATTCTTCACCGTAAATGAAGCGTAGATACGATATTAGAACTCAACTTCTTTGTGCCGCTGAGGATGTCGAAGTGTCTTCAGATTCTATTTCATGAAATAGAATTGATTAAATGTGTTGCTCAAAGCCAGCGAATATTTTCATTATAACGATCTTATCCTCTACCTCTTACTTTTGAAGAGCTAGAAAAAATACATTTAAATGAACAAACAAGTGACAATTCAGTTAGAAAATGAGAGTATATCGCTTCGTAACATCTTTACTACTTAGAAAAAACACGAAGCATGAATAATGGCCTCTTGAACACGAGGTCAGAAAATTGGGTTAACGTTAAACTCAATTTCTCATCAGGTTTTGCAATTGAGTGGGAAGAAACATCGAAGTTTCACCTACCAGGACATATCAAATGCAATAAAAGAGAATTGAAGAAAAATGTTGTTACAGAGAAGTCTTACTAGATTTATCCCACTTTTCATAAACTTCGGACAGGGATCAGAATTCCAACCAATTTTTCCAACCAATTTTTCCAACCAATTTTTCCAACCAATTGGAGTAGTGGTGGAGAGCCCCTCAAGGAAAACTCACGCTGCCAGCTGTGCAACTACGACGACGTGAATTGAATGAAAATCCGCCCCAGAATTCTTTAAAAACAAAACGAGTCCGCGCTCTTACACCGGCTCTCGACCGCTGGAACCCTCAATGAAAACTTCGAATAGAAAATTTTGAATATTCTGCGAGCTTGACTTGCTGGTTCCAAAAGTTGGGGCGCATGCAAAATCGGCTTTAACTGATTTGAGGGCTGCAGAATCGGAGAAATACGTGAGTCGCAAACGAAATCAGCTGGAACGGATTTAAGAAGTTGAATAATCGAAAAAATAACTGGGGCACATCCGAAGCCCTTGCAGAGTTCAGTTGGACAGAGTAGCAGAGTTCAGTTGGACAATTGAAAAATGTGTCGTATTACGGAACTAGCTTTATTTACGGCATTTCTTGAAATAATTCAGAGTATTGTCTGAAATACGTATGGTGTGGATCCTAGGTAACTGGTTCGTATAATCAGAATTGAATAAAACAGAATTTCATCCAAACAACCGGGGCTTTGCGAAGCAAGTCAGGTAACTATCTCGAATGAGGAGAAATGAAGAAGAATTAAATTAAAACGCCAGCGAGGTAAAGGATCAGACTTGCTCCTTCGGGAAGTACAGAAACAAGTAAATAAATATACCATAATTTACTATTAATCAGCCGAAGCCCACAGCAAACTTGAGAATCTAACACTGCTGAATCTGCGACGGGTTGTCAAACACACGAGCTATTTAAAATGCGGACCTGCATGAGGTAAGCTTTTTAAACCATCTTGTGGCGTCACGCGTTACGTAACGTAAAATAAAATAAACAAAAATCATTTCCCCAGCTCATGAAAAATTTAATCTAAAGTAAAAAAATTAGATTAGACAATGATACAGTTTAAGTCTCCCTAACCACAAAAAATGCGTTTCCAAGAGAAGGAAAGAGGAAGGCACCATAAAAGATGGAGTTTAGGGAACGGGAAATTTCTGTACAAGGTGTGCTCCCACACAAGATCCCCAGCGCTTAGAAACAGCAAGATTGATGTAAGTTTAAGAAACAACATGAAAGTTAAAGAAGAAAGTAATACTGTAGGTGCTGAAACAAAGACCAAGAGTGAACCAAAAAAAGGCCCATAACATAACAAAATAACCGTATTTTATTACAACACACGGAAGGCCTACATAACCTTCAGCTCAGGACCTCACATCTTGCTCCAGGGAGCGGAAATTCCCATTGATAAAATAGTTATATCCTACTGAGGAGTAACATAGTCAAAGAATCAAAATGACGATTTTTACTGCTAGAATAATAGAAGATGACCAGAGCCATCGAATAAAGCCCAAGCCCTTTGATCAGGACGCGATTTCAGATGAATAAATGCTTCATTCCGTCGTAACACCACGCAGCGAACACACCTGACGCTCTGAACAAAAGTTCCAACCAAGCCCAGCTCTTTTGCACTTAACATCGCACACGCAAGCCATCACATCACGACGGTAACTTTTTACCACTGAAGGCCAAGTAGTTATCAGTCTCCTGATATTCTGAACCTGAATACTGGGACGAAAAACAAGGGCAAGAGAGGGAGAGAGAGATACAGAGAGAGGATCTGCCCGTTAACCTTGCCTTATAGCGCCGCAGTTAGTGGACCTCGACGGTGTCCGCTTTACAGTAACTGTAGTACTGGAGCACATGAAGGGTTCTACAGTAACTGTAGTACTGGAGCACATGACGGGCTCTGCAGTAACTGTAGTACTGGAGCACATGACGGGCTCTACAGTAACTGTAGTACTGGAGCACATGACGGGCTCTACAGTAACTGTAGTACTGGAGCACATGACGGGCTCTACAGTAACTGTAGTACTGGGGCACAAGACGGGCTCTACAGTAACTGTAGTACTGGGGCACAAGACGGGCTCTACAGTAACTGTAGTACTGGAGCACTTGACGGGCTCTGCAGTAACTAGTTCTCCAGTATTTAACGCATTCAACAGTAACTGTAATATTGGACTACCAAACGAGTTCTACAGTAACTGCTGAACGGCACCGTAAATCTTTTCAGTTTAGGCTGATTTCAACAAATTTAGCAAGTCTCGGTCAACGCCCTGACCACCATAGGTGTTACACTCTACTCTCCATTTGGGAACTTGTGTGCCTACTCTCCATTTGGGAACTTGTGTGCCTACTCTCCATTTGGGGACTCGTGTTCCCACTCTCCATTTGGGGACTCGTGTACCCACTCTCCATTTGGGGACTTGTGTGCCCACTCTCCATTTGGGGACTTGTGTGCCCACTCTCCATTTGGGGACTTGTGTGCCCACTCTCCATTTGGGGACTTGTGTACCCACTCTCCATTTGGGGACTTGTGTACCCACTCTCCATTTGGGGACTTGTGTACCCACTCTCCATTTGGGGACTTGTGTACCCACTCTCCATTTGGGGACTTGTGTACCTACTCTCCATTTGGGAGCTTGTCCCTAGATTTAATTTAAAAACGGTCACAACCATATTCCTGGACCCGTGAAAGCGTTTTTATTATTATATTTTATAGGAATGTTTTTGCCTCCCTTAACCATGACAAAGATGTTCCAAGAGAGGAAGGAGGAAGGAACCATTTAGCATGGAGTTGAGGGAACGCGGAATCTATGCACAATGTACACAGAAACAGTAAGCTTGGAAAGAAGTCCATGAAACAAAAAAAAGTTGAAGAAGAAAGTAGTAGGTGCTGAAAAACAGGACAGCAGTGAACCGAAAAAAGATGGTCCGAAACAAAACAAACCCTATTCTATTTCAACAAAAAGGAAGCCTACCTAACGTTTAGCTCGGACCCTCACATAGTCCACCTGAGAATGCTAATTCCCATAGATACAATAGTTGTATCCCCCAGAGAGGACTCCCCATTACTACTCTTTATTTGCGTACTTGCACCTACTCTCCATTAGGAGACTTATGTACCTACATTCCATTTGGGAGCTTCTACCTAGATTCAAGTTAAAAACGGTCACAACTATATTCCTGGACCCATAAAAGCATTACTGCGAACTTTCTCCCTTATAGCTTCTGAATTTAATTATTTCTGCACCACCCAAAATTCAATCACATCACCTCCTCCACTTCACATCATAAACTCGTCTCCAACACACCATAATGAACACATTTCTTCTAATTTCAGACACAAAACGTCGAACGTACGACGCAAACGCGGTACATCGCCTGCTTCAAAGCTTCACGTAAACCTTCACACTGCCTCACATGTCTTTCTGTTACTTACATGGAACGCGCCAGGTAATCCAAACTAAGCACTTTCAAAGAAGAAACAAAGGTATAACATTAATCGGTAATTAAAGAGCAACAATGGTTAAATAAATGACCCAATAAGCGTGGAACACTAAGCGTCTCCAAAAGGGAGGCATGACACGTAGGCTATAGCTCCTTCCCTAAATGCTTGAAAGCCAAACAAGATAAGCTAGCGAGTTTAATACGGAATCACGCACATACCGGTAGTTCTTTTATTTTTGAATGAATGCCATGCAGGTAAGATTAGATTAAATGTTAGTTTAAATCTCCCTAATCTCAACACAGGCGTTCCAAAGAGAGGAAGGAAGAAGGCATGCAAGTAATATATCAAGTTCAAGAGAATCACATGTACCTCACACATAGGTAGTTTCTCTCGTATACTTTCCACAGCCAAACAAAATCAATCGACTAGCAAGCTTTACGTAGCATCATGAGTACAGCAGTCAACATGCAAACAAACACACGATCAACGCACACACTCAACTATGACATCAATAGAAAATCATCGAACACAGATCATAGCGTACGTCGTGTTCAAGGACAACAGGAGGGGATGAGGTACAAAAACCACGGGGAATCACAATTGCCCATGAGTTACTCAAGTCCGAGTTAATTATATGGAAATACATTAGCTCTAGCCACTGCAGGTGAGGTGAGTTGAGCGCAGAAAATAGAATACTTTATTACGCGTGAAGTCAGTCATCCGTGGAGGGAACCCTTGCCAGCGTATACTCTATAAATAGCCATAAATATTCCAACATAATAAATAATCTCACGAAGGATAAACGGCAAACCTTTGTGTTGAAGCGTAAGTCTTCTCCATGACGTACACTTAGAGATTTTCTCCGATTCCCATTGAACAATAATTTTAAAAGTAGTCAGTACCTGCTTTCGTTTAGACTTTCCTCACAATAAATTGCGACGCTAAAAAAGAAAACGATGTACGTAGTCGATCAAACTACGGGAAACGTTGCAGGTTATGAGAATTTAGTGGAAGAAACTCGGTATCACTGATCACAGTACAAAGATTTGAAGAGAAGCCACGATACGAGGTGGTCACGGTATACCATGGAGGTGGTTCAGTAGGGAGTAGGGTGGGTCTTACTCCCAAAAAAATCAACTTCAGTCAAGTTAGACTGTTGAAATTCGTAACAAATTCATGCAGGTTTTCGGTAAGATCAACTTGATTAACTAGCCGAAATTTTGGTTGCTCAGACCCGTGAAAAAGGTTCATGATTATACGTTAAACTTACGTAACAAAGCCATTTCTATCGTACCGTACGTAATCTATCAAAACACAACCCAACCTGATTCCTTTCTTAACTTATCTTGACGTATCCTAAATTGACCCATTTTATAATTACCCTTACGAATTCTACCCAAACCATGAATTTTCTTCCTACTTAACGACAGTCGACTTTGAAGAACTTATAATTCCAGCTGAACCGTTACGACAAAGTGAAATATTTTAAGAACCTGCCCAAAATAAACATGAGAGTTGAACTGTTAATATTGAGCATCGATTGGCAGGATAAATGAGCGAGATAAACACAGCTACACAAAGTCTTAGCATAGTATCTATGATGCGGAGTTTTAACAGAGAGAGAGCAAATTCTTACTCGTGCAATTATTGTTGAACGCGTCCCACACACACACAGTGATAAGTAGGAAGCGCTATGCAGATGACTGAAAACGCACAGATTTTTATGAGTTTATCAAACGAAACCGAATTTTTCCGCGCGATCCAGATCCTAAACAAACACAGAATTCTTTTTAAATTTCACATTCTCGATTGTTGTGCAGCAAGCCATAAAATGAGGGGGGAACTAAAGGCTGAACACGGCCCAGGCGACGGAGGCGGTGGAAGTGAGTGACGGTGGAAGCCATGGCTACCGTTCATGGAATTTTGGCGCGACCTTGCGGCGGAGCTCACACGCAGACGGTGACGTCATGCGGACTGGAATGCGCCTCCATGCTCGCATCCGTCTCTGACGCACCAACCCCAAAAAGACCTCAATAAAAATGATGCAAAAGAGAACAGAGTTGCAAGTTCATGCAGCTCGGGGAAATATTTTTCGTGGGTGACACTCAACATACCCACCTAATTTAGAACACGATTCAAGGCATGATTTGGACTGAAACCTCACTTAGTTGGAGATGACCACACACAGTACCTCGGAGAAAATTGATCGACATCGAAAGGGAAGGACCCCAATTGGGGTCTAAAGAGAAGGAACACAATTGAGATCTAAAGAGAAGGAACACAATTGAGATCTAAAGAGAAGGAACACAATTGAGATCTAAAGAGAAGGAACACAATTGAGATCTAAAGAGAAGGATAACAATTGAGATCTAAAGAGAAGGATCACAATTGAGATCTAAAGAGAAGGAACACAATTGAGATCTAAAGAGAAGGAACACAATTGAGATCTAAAGAGAAGGAACACAATTGAGATCTAAAGAGAAGGAACACAATTGAGATCTAAAGAGAAGGAACACAATTGAGATCTAAAGAGAAGGATCACAATTGAGATCTAAAGAGAAGGAACACAATTGAGATCTAAAGAGAAGGAACACAATTGGGGTATAAAGAGAAGGAACACAATTGGGGTATAAAGAGAAGGAACACAATTGAGATCTAAAGAGAAGGAACACAATTGAGATCTAAAGAGAAGGAACACAATTGAGATCTAAAGAGAAGGACCACAATTGGGATCTAAAGAAAAGGAACACAATTGAGATCTAAAGAGAAGGATAACAATAGAGATCGACAGAGAAGGACCACAATTGAGATCGAAAGAGAAGGAACACAATTGAGATCTAAAGAGAAGGACCACAATTGAGATCGACAGAGAAGGACCACAATAGAGATCGACAGAGAAGGAACACAATTGAGATCTAAAGAGAAGGAACACAATTGAGATCTAAAGAGAAGGACCACAATTGAGATCTAAAGAGAAGGACCACAATTGAGATCTAAAGAGAAGGACAACAATAGAGATCGACAGAGAAGGACCACAATTGAGATCGACAGAGAAGGACCACAATTGAGATCGACAGAGAAGGACCACAATTGAGATCGAAAGAGAAGGATCACAATTGAGATCGAAAGAGAAGGATAACAATAGAGATCGACAGAGAAGGACCACAATTGAGATCGAAAGAGAAGGATCATCGCGAAGATTCGCCATGATAGCAGCCCTGTCTCGCTCGATACCCACCAACCTGCAATAAGATCTAGGCACGACACTCTGATATTCAGAAGCGATTACTTTGAGGGCAGTGCGTAGAGCAAATTTCAGTAGAAAGTAGATTATAAACGTACAATCAAAACGTATAAGATTGGATTATAAGTTAGCCGCTAACCACAACAAAGTGTTCCAAAGAGAGGAAGGAGATCCCATCACTGCATGAATTATTTTCGGAAATTCGGAAATGCACTCGTCAGTAATGACGTCCAAACTGAACTCGACCGCTTGAGGGGTGTGCCAAACTCGTATCATACGCGTTCATTCTATGTATAGTATGCCTCATTAGCGGTACCGACCGTAGAAACGCATTTGTCTCAATTATTTATCTCTATACGCAGCACAATTAGGTTTGGGTCACATTCGACGCAGCATTCAGCGGAGGGATGTAGTGTGGAGGGAGTATGTAGTGCAGCTCAGGAGCCTCGGGACATTGGCTAGTCAGGTGGCGTGAGGGGGTGGAGGTCGTAAAGTACATGTCATAAATTGCTCCTTTCCAACGTGCGCCCATCACAAATAAGAGGCCGTGTTCGTTAAGCAAGCGTACCGAATTTGAGTACAAATTGGAAGCGCTGCAGGAAAATTGCATCAGATGTTTTTTAGTCATCGGTACACAAGCAATGTTTATAGGTATATTAGTTTGCTCAAAACTGCCTTCACCACGGCAAATGCGATCTCAAAAGAGCGAAGAGAAGAGATAGCGAAGAAGGCATGAAAACTGAAAGAAGTAAAATAAGCATCGAAAATAACAGGCCGTACAGGCCAATCTCTAGGTGAGGGGACCTCACACACTCTCTCTCGGGACGCCAGTCCCCATAGTACTTACTAACCTAAGCCTATTGCCTATCATATACCTCTTGAGGAGTTGTGGTTCTCAAATTCCCGGACGTTTTTGCTACGTCAACCACATCAACAGCACACAACAACGCCAACAGCACACAACAACGCCAACAGCACACAGCAACGCAATAAACCCAGCACTCGATTGTGTCACTCAACTTCCTGAATACAGACTCGAATTTTCGCACCTAGTGGAAGTTTTAACCAATCACTTTTTACCTTAGAGAAGGGAGTGTGGCTCGGGCATAACATTCAGTCCGTATCAGTCAGGTCTAAGCGTTAAATTCGACCTCAAACTCATCAAAGGAGGGTTTTTACGTACAGCTCAGAATTCTAGACTCATTGAAAGAAAAAATCACAGAAATTGAAAATTATTGAAATTTAAAATCATTGAAATTGAAAATCATAAAAATTGAAAATCATAGAAATTGAAAATCATAAAAATTGAAAATCATAGAAATTGAAAATCATTGAAAATGAACATCACTGAAATTGAAAATCATTGAAATTGAAAATCATTGAAATTGAAAATCATTGAAATTGAAGATCATTGGAATTGAAAATCCTTTAAATTGAAAATCATTAAAATTAAATATCATTAGAATTGAAAATCCTCCAAATTGAAGACCAATGAAATTGAAAATCACTGAACAGAAAATCGAATGTAAAAATTTCATGTATTCCCTCATCAAGAAATGGGGCTGGATTTTAAAACTCTTGTCGGCGCATCGGTACGGGAGTTGGCGCGAGTTTTTCGAAGATTTGGTTACGAGTGCGCGGTTTGTTTTTCTAAAATCATTACGATTGAGATTTCTGCAAATAAAATTCAACCTCCCGGTATTTAGCAACCTAATGAAACGTTAATCTTAAGGATTTAATCTGAAAAATAACAGCACACCGACTTGGCTGGATAATGTGCTGTTTTGTTTTTGTGATTGTCATTATATTTTGATGGTTGTTTTACTGTGATCGTTATTATATTGCGGTTGTCATTTTATTGCGATTGTCATTTTATTGTGATTGTTATTAAATTGCTATGGTCATTTTACAAGTATCGTTATTTTATTGTGATTGTTATTTCATTGCGATTGTTATTTTATTGCGATTGTGAATGTGATTGTTATTAAATTACGATTGTTATTTCACTGTGATTGTTATTTTACTGTATTTACAGTAGCCAACTTACGTTGAGTGCAGTATCGCTGCGCAAAATACCGGTGTCTGAAAATCAGACTGGATTCCAGCGTGAAGGACAGTGCGACTGGTTCTCGGTGGGTGGAGGCCGAGCCGTGGTCGCGCTTTCGGCGTTGCATTCATAGAGCTCTTGTGTTTTGACTCCCGTGTGTGCGTTGCTATGTACGTGCGTTGTCCTACTAACTTTATCATGACTGAGGCTTCGACCCTAACTGTTCAACTCTATCATGCCTGAGGCTCGGAACCTACCCATAAACATTTTGTCTCTGCCCCACATGGTCCTGAACCTAACTGTTTAACCCTATCACACCTGAGGCCCTGAACCTAACTGTTTAACCCTATCATACCTGAGGCCCTGAACCTAACTGATTAACCCTATCATGCCTGAGGCTCGGAACCTAACCATAAACACTTTGTCTCTGCCCCACATGGCCCTGAACCTAACTGTTTAACCCTCTCACACATGAGGCGTGAACCTAACTGTTTAACCCCATCATACCTGAGGCCCTGAACCTAACTGTTTAACCCTATCATACCTGAGGCGTAAACTTAGCTGTTTAACCCTCTCACACCTGAGGCGTGAACCTAGCTGTTTAACCCTATCATACCTGAGGCGTGAACCTAACTGTTTAACCCTATCATACCTGAGGCCCTGAACCTAACTGTTTAACCCTATCATACCTGAGGCGTGAACCTAACTGTTTAACTCTATCATACCTGAGGCCCTGAACCTAACTGTTTAACTCTATCATACCTGAGGCTCTGAACCTAACTGTGTAACTCTATCATACCTGAGGCTCTGAACCTAACTGTTTAACTCTATCATACCTGAGGCCCTGAACCTAACTGTTTAACTCTATCATGCCTGAGGCCCTGAACCTAACTGTGTAACTCTATCATACCTGAGGCTCTGAACCTAACTGTTTAACTCTATCATACCTGAGGCCCTGAACCTAACTGTTTAACTCTATCATACCTGAGGCCCTGAACCTAACTGTGTAACTCTATCATACCTGAGGCTCTGAACCTAACTGTTTAACCCTATCATACCTGAGGCGTGAACCTAACTGTTTAACTCAATCAAACCTGAGGCCCTGAACCTAACTGTTTAACCCTATCATACCTGAGGCCCTGAACCTAACTGTGTAACTCTATCATACCTGAGGCTCTGAACCTAACTGTGTAACTCTATCATACCTGAGGCTCTGAACCTAACTGTTTAACTCTATCATACCTGAGGCCCTGAACCTAACAGTTAATTCAAACACATGAGGGCAGACATTTGCAATGGCTAACCACGAGGTCCGACCACGATTGGCTGTTTTTTTAGTTTATGACACATTTTTTCACGTACTAGGCAGAGTACCAAAAATTAGGTAGAGCGGCAAGTTCGGAAGCTACCGAAAATTCGGTACAGCGGTCTGGTGAGGTTAAACACACAAACTTCAAAAGCCACAGTGAACATCACCCGTTGTCGATGCGCACCATTTCGCAAAGATCAAGAGGCAGTCCATGCGATTCTCCAGTGTATTTTATTCTATTTTCGCGGAGCAAGAGCGACCTATCTCCTTTTCCAGCCAAAAAATAGCATAGTGGTAAGTAGGTCATCAATTCCGGGCCACTTCGCTGAGTTCATCCTGTATGGACACACGATCTTGACCCCATCGTTACCTTGACCCAATCTTTGACCAAGAGCCTATCTGGCCTTGACATTAACTTCGCTCTTTGCGTGCTCGTGCCTTGATCAATTCCTTTCGAGGTGTAGACGCAAGAGAAGATCCTTCTGTAATCTGCCTCATTATTGAGGAATCTTCATATCTTGGATCTGTGAAATCATTCCTGGAAATAGACAAACTTTTCTCTGGAATTTTGAATGTCTTACATGCTACGGTTATACTTGTAAAACTTCAGCGTGGTACAGACTACGTGCAAATAGAGCTTAGAAGATTAGTGTCTGAGATCATGGCATATAATTTTCAGCAATTAAAGCGCGCAGTTCTATAGTACTAAACACACACTACGGCCGACTCCCATGTAATTATGCAAAACAGCCAAGAATGGAACGCTTAAAGAAAAAATGACATCCCTTAAACACACATTTTCATCAAGGTTTATCTTAAAAAATCAATAATATACTTCCCATATGTAAATAAACGAACGTAAGTCATTTATCTGAAAAATTAAAGAGGTGCATCAAAAGGATCCAAGATGCCAAACATTGCAGGGTTATTTCTCTCGATGCGCTTGGCCTCCTCAATTTCTTGACTTGTAGCCGGGCCGAATGAATCACGAGAGGCTAGGAGTTATTTATATTGACGCCGCTCATTGACCGCTGGTCCAGTTTGGTGAAATAATGGTATGTGTTATTTGCATAACTTCGAGTTACTGTGTTATTTACGTTCAAGTATTTTTTGCTGCTTACCAAAGCGTTACTTACAACTATAATGAAGAGTTGTAATGTTTCATAGTGAACGGGAATAGAGAACAATTATAAAATGGGTATGCAATAAACGAATTTCCATGCATCCAATTTCAACACGCTACAACTTGACACTAGCAAGAACCTCATTTTAGGTAGGAGGTAGAGAAACCCATGAAACAGTCCCCTCCCGTATCTCATGACGCGAGGTCAAACTACCTCCAGCAAAAGGGGATCAGAAACCCAAAAACGTAAACCAGACCGAATAATGAAGTGACCAAATCGAGCAGCAAGTTCTAAATTCACCGGAGCATAACCGCGGCGATAAAAACAGAGCAAGCAAAAAGGTCACACTCGGAACCCAAACCAGAGGTAGAAATGAAGTCGCAAAACCATCGAGCGGAAATAACTCCGGCCTTGATTTAATAGAAGCTAACTGAGGCAACCGGAGACGCCGGCGGCGGTGTGCTGGTGAGGAGGGTGTGCTAGTGCTGGTGGGGAGGGTGTGCTGGTGCTGGGGAGGTTCCGTAATGGTATACATACTATTATTGGCATACATACTATTATTTGCGCACACACTATTATTGGCATACACACTATCTAGTGATGTACCAATACCATTTTTTTCGGCCAATACCGATACTCCGATACTTGGAAATGCCGATACTTTGACCGATACTACAACCGATACTGATGCTTTTATAAATTATACTAAAATAAAACCATTATAAGCCCTACATGGGGGTTTTAATAAAATTATTTACTAACATATCTAATAATATAACAAGCAATTGAAGATGACTAAATTTAATCCAATTGTAAAATCGCCCAGTAAAATGTTAGATTTTGCATTTTAATGCTTTTTTCCTGCTAGGTGATAGATTCGTACTTAAATGCTAAGTTGGCAACACTGCAGTCCAGTGCCATGGTTTGATTCATTTCCCTCGCAAAGTTTTTCGATTGTGTCATCTTTCCGCTTTGATGTCGTATGATACCGTAATCAGCATGTATGAACAAATAAGTTTTCACCGCTAGCAATTTTTATTTGCCAACTGAGGTTTTTATCCGACTAAATTTAAGTAAAAATGATATTTTTCTCCATTTACATGCGTAAACTAGGAATATAATGTAGCATTTAGTCTCAGAAAAAACAGCGTGAACGCAAGCAGTATATGTCAATACTAACACACAGTGTGCAGGAGAAGCAAACCCGGCTCGTTTCGGTTTGGGGGCCTATCGAATTTTATTGTTTTCTCTTCGCTAAAGTATGTATTTTGGTGTGAAAAACACGGAAATGATAACCATTTTGAATAGAAATTATTTATTAAGCCTGCAGTTTGCTTATATTCATTATTATTTTATGAAAATACTGCGGTTTCTTGGTACCTTTTCGCCACGGAAACTCACACAGATACGAGTCTATCATTTATCGGTGAGTGCCTCCCTGATGTTTTTCCATTTTTGGACTACGCCATACACTGTCAATCATTTGCGTGTGTGCACCTGTTGTACGGTCCACCAAGTTTTCACTATGATTAAAAGTGAGGTGTTCGAAATTATACCCTTGGTTAGGCTAGGAATACTTAATGGTTTTCATTTTCGTGTTTTTCACACCAAAATACATACTTTGGCGAAAAGAAAATATTAAAATTTGATAGGCCCCGGAACTGAAAAGATCCGCAAACACGCAACCAACTATAATATTGTTTGTGAATTTTTTAAACTTCTTCAAATAGAAGAAAAATGCAAGATTCGTAATGTACGGCGATTCACATGCTAAATTAAAATAAAATGATTAGATTCGGAATATTTGACGATTTACAAGCAAACTTAAAATAGAATTTTTAGCTACTTCTATATTAAATTTAAAACAAAATTAAAAATGCACCTTCAACTTTATTTAGTTGGTTTTATTTTTGTTAGGCTATCATATACTTTAAAAAATGGAAATTGGGTCAAACTATATAGGTTTTAGTAGTAAAAGTATAATAATTTGATGTTGCTACTGTGTTTAACTATTCATGAAACATAGCTTTCACTTACTGACCGTACGTGACTCATCGGGAATTCAAAGTAGTAAATTCAGTTCGCTGGCCTGATTAAACGCTGTAATTAAACAGTAAGCTAACTAATTTACTAGGTATGAATTGGCTCTTTATTTGATTATACTTTTACTTTCATGATTGATGACCTTCATTTTTATAATGAAATACGTTTTATTGGAAAGTATCGGCCGGATTTTACCGACACCAGTAAAAATGACCGATACTGCCGATACCGATACATCGGTACATCACTAATATTATCCCCTAATACTATTTCGCTCTACCTCCATTCTCACGTCGGAGTTTTTCTGATTGATGCATGCACATCTTTTGATGACTAATACACGAGTGATTTTACCCGAGCTCATTACAATTTCCATTCCTCTCAGAAAGTCTGCCTGAATTTATGAGATATTTGTAGAACCTCCAGTCAGAAATTTCTGTATTCATGTAGCACAACATAAAGTTTTAGTTCAATAAAAATCGACTGCTGAAGTACAAACTAATTCATAAATGCGTTGCGTCCTACCGATGCTCTCCTCAAGCTTCTAAGATCGTTTCTCAATATTATAGAAGTCTAAAATATTAACATCTACTGCAATACCGACGATCCGACAATTTTAACTTTTACAGTAAAATTACCGTACTGATAATTATGGGAAAGTTCATGAAAAGCCCTATTTTGCTTCCGAGAAAAAATCATCCAATGCTTTAAGAATTAATCTTATCACCATAACTACCAGAAATTCTTAATTTTCTCAATGTACCCAGCCCGAAAAAATTTAAACTTGGTCAAGAAATATTCCTTCGCACTCCAATAGCAAAAAATTACAAAGACAACTAACACGATGAGCATGCAAGCGTTTACCAAACAGACGCGTCAGCAATCTGAGAAATAACAAAAAATAATAAAAAGCCTCTAGGTTCAGCTCGAAACTTAATCTCACTCAACCGCCGCCTGTTTTCAAATACTTCACGGCGTTGTAGAGGCAGCGTAAGTCTACTCAGGTCTTGCGCTGCCAGATATAGCGCTACAGCAATATAAATTGCTTGAAAATTTAGCCCCTGAACTTCAACTACTACTACTACAGGATGTCCCAAAAAAATGTTTTCATCCACTGACTGACTAGTACTCATGTATTTTTCGTTATTGTTTCCGGTGCAACTCAGTTTTCTTCTCGAGCGTTCAATTACATTAAATCTAATGCTATTTTTTGATTTAAATCATCAGACTTATTTCTAGGTAAATAAAGACCGCCATAAAAATACTTGAGCACTGGGCAGTCGCACAGTGAGTACATTTTTGGGGTACGTATAATGAGCTGCGGGCTGCTCAGGCAGCTTTTGGGGAACGCGGAGTGCGTCGCAAGTAAATTACGGAATTTATTTTGACAAACGCTCGAGCGCGCAGGTACGAATATCGAGTCAACTTTTTTATGAGTAAATTAACACAGACTGCGACGTGACCCACCTGTGGTCACTGAGGGAATTTTCATAATGCTGCTTACCAACCAGCAGTCACAAACTCAATTTTCATCAGTACTTCATGAAAACTAAATGAAGACACGATCTATTTAATGTTCGTTATTTTCAAAATTTATCGCTAAAATTAACTTTAATTTAAGTAGAATAGTGAACTTCAGTTTAATTCACCCACTGCAGTTAAAACGTTAAGAACCACCGTATAGCACACATTTACAGTATACATCCAGCAATGTTATTCTTAAAAATCGTATCCATGCAGCACGTGTTTGAAAACGTCTAGCGTAAAAATTGAGTTTCTGAAATGATCATTTCGTTATGCTTTGTTAGAAAAAGCAGTCATTAACTGAAAGTAACTGAAAGCGGAGATCCGCGCACCATAACGTGCAGGTGCGCGTCGAGCGAAAAGAACAGATCATTTAGTATGGAATGAAGAAAACGGGGAATCTATGCACACGGTGCGTTCCCACACAGGATACCCTGCGCTTAGAAGCAACAACGTAATGTCATGCAGGAATATTAATTAGAAGTATAAAGGATACACATTTGAGATATTATTTACAAACTAATTTCAAGGTTGAATCGTGGCTCTAATCTAAAAAAGTGCAGTAGTTTGACAACGAAAGTATTTTAAATATTCGAGACGCACTGTCCTCCAAACGCTAGCGCCTCACGTCATACATTATCTCGTGTAATCTAGATGAAATTAACTCTTCGACTGCAACGTGAGCCACCGGTGGCCACGGAGGGGATTTTTATAATGATGCTGACAAATCAGTCGTCATAAATTCAATATTCATAAATCCATTATTAATGCTAAATGAAAGCATGACCCAGTTAATGTTTGCTATTTTCAAAATTGCTCGCTACAATTGACGTTTAATTCAAATTGAAATACTGAACTTCAGTTTAACAAATTGCAGAAAAAATGTTATTTCTTCTATCCTAGTAAAAAATTCAGTATGCGCGCTAGTTCCATACCACTGCTGCGCTACATTCACATTTCGAAAGCCACCGGGAATGTAATAAATATTTCAAAAATAAGATACTTTTCGCATGTATAAAACGGACATTTGCTTACCGTTGTAATTAACGCTCATTATTGTTTTTGTTGCTCGTTTTATAGCACTGGGGACGGAATCAGAGATTCCGAAACGTTTGCTATTGAAAGAATGTTCCCTTTTACATTGGTTCATTTAATAACACAACACCAACTCACACCTACAATAAAAAAGTACACTGAGATAGAACACGTCCAAACCACGCAGAGAACAAGAAGCACAAAAACATTTCCAAGCGCAAGGTCGCGCAAGAAATAATGATCAGAAAGCAAATGAGAAAAAGAAAGCGCGTCGTAAGGAAAAGCTACCAGCGCCGCACACTCACACCACGAGAAAAAGACCACTGCTCATCGCCCGCTGGAAGCGCCAACGTGGTGGCCGCAGAATAGCGCGTTGCCATGGCGACAGATGCAAACTGATGCTTCGTAAATAACGCGGAAGAAATGAGTTGGTAACTGATCGCCAGGCGCTGATGGCCGTGTATTTCTGGAGCACATGGCAGGGATTCTTACGCTGTAACTCGAGGAGTTAACCAGACGGAAACTAGAGGAGTTGAAATGCGTTCAAATATCGGGGGTAACATGGCAAATCTAAGTGGGAAATGTTCATTTTGCGTGTCAGATTTAACACCCGAGTCTTTGAAAATTGTTCCTTTAGTCTAGCGAGGCTATTGAAGGTAAATTTAGAGAGGCTAAGGATAACTCTCCTCGCAGAACCAGCTGCAGCGCACAGAAAGTTCAAAAACGATTTCATGACACGAAAACGAAGAGAGATGAGGGTGTAATAAGGAAGACAGTCGAGCAGATAACCTCTGTAAATATTGCTCACCATAACGTCAGAAGATTTGATGTTAGTTTAAGTCTCCTTAACCGCAACAAAGGAGTTCCAAAAGGAGGCAGGAGGAGGGCATCATTTAGAATGAACTCAAAGGAACGGGGAATCTATACACAAGATGCACAGAAACAGTAAGCTGAGAAAGAAGTTCACGAAACAAGATAAAAATTGTAGAAGAAAGTTGCAGGTGGTGAAAGGCAAGATAGCAGCGAACTGAAAATGATGGTCTGTAACAAAAAAATTATTCTATTTAAACAAAAGGAAGGCCCACCTAACCTTTAGCTCGGGACCTCACTTATTCCTCATGGGAGCACTAACTCCCACAGATACAACAGTTGTATCCCTCTGAGGGGCTGTCAGGAGTAAAACCGACAGCAACAAATCCAAACCTGACGAAAACTGAATTCCCCGTAACAAAGTACACTAACAACTACTCTAAAACAACGGTCAGGTCTCGTGCATTGTGATACCGAGACTCTTGACTGGATGATCACAGGAGGGAGACGCTACAAAGGCAGGCCGATAAGAGTGTATGGAGTGCACTCCGATAAGTGTGTGGAAGGCATTCTGATAAAAGTGTGTGGAAGGCGTTCCGATAAGTGTGCGGAAGGCGTTCCGATAAGTGTGCGGAAGGCGTTCCGATAAGTGTGTGGAAGGCGTTCCGATAAGTGTGTGGAAGGCGTTCCGATAAGTGTGTGGAAGGCGTTCGACGATAAGTGTGTGGAAGGC
>JACJUY010001656.1:35330-48464 GCA_014220935.1 Platorchestia sp. MABIK | reverse complement strand
CAATGTTGACCAATAAACGGACATTCTTCTTGCAATGTTGACCAATAAACGGACATTCTTCTTTGCAATGTTGACCAATAAACAGACACTCTTCTTTGCAATGTTGACCAATAAACGGACGCTCTTCTTTGCAATGTTGACCAATAAACGGACATTCTTCTTGCAATGTTGACCAATAAACGGACATTCTTCTTTGCAGTGTTGACCAATGAACGGACACTTCTTCGTAATGTTGACCAATAAACGGACACTCTTCTTTGCATTTAGGACCAATAAACGGGCACACATCTCAAAGTGACTAGCACGTGGAAGCAATTCTTTACAGTGTTTATCAATGAGCGGATAAATTTCTCCTGAATGTAGATCAATAAAAATTTAAATGATGCTACGCACCGCACTTGTACCACTCAAGGTTAAGGAATATAATTCCTCACTTCTGATTACAAGCGAATTTTTTACTTAATCTAATCTCTCTTCATTCTTTGATGTCGATTGCGCCGACCGAATTTATTTTCGACAGCTCCTGATTAGCCACAGCTGGTCTGAGAGATCGATGCAGGAGATAGCGTTCGAAATGTGGACAAAATTGCGATTGTTCGTAGAATTGAACAGTTCTTGCCGACTGTACTATCCATAGCTGTTTCGATAACAGTACTTCTGGACGAGTAACAAAAAGTAAATCCCATTTTATACATGAGATAGATTAATAAATTTAAGACAAACAAAACCAGGCTATTTTCTGGTAAAATTCTGTACTTATTTGAACTATGATTTGGCTAATATTTATGTTTATTACTTTTTATCATCAGGTTCTGATAATTTAATCTGCCGTTAACTTTGTTTTTTTTCATGTATGATCATTTGCATGGAGGCCAGATAATGTATAACGTACAATGAAGTAGAGTTTATAAACGCAATGAAGAGCAATAAAGTTTACACTCATCAGAAAATACGAAATACCCTAAACTTCAAACTGCTACAATTTTTCAAACACTATTTCTCTTTATAAAGGCAACACACTATCACAGCAGCAAACAGTGAAGGTTGATTTAAATATCCCAATCATTACTGCACCTACGTACCGTGTTCCCAGAAGCAACCACTAGGCTCGCACAGTGTGCCTGATGGGCAGGTTTTGACATTCACGATTCAATTGATTCAAATCAAGATTCAATTTCTGAGTTTCTTAATCCGCTCCAGCGCTGACATTGAAGAACATGAGGCCAATTATAACCAGGCGTTTATATTGATAATTTCACGCGTTTCCAAGCAGCCTTCAAACGCAAACGCAGATGACAGGATATCAATTTGAAGATATAATGAGAAGAATTTATGAGCAGCGAGATATTAAACAGAACACGCAATGTGCTTATGAAAAGTTGTTAAATAAACGTGAACCATCGAATGACCGACCGATATTTTAACGAGCTCAGTCTAACTTAGAAGAGCTCACTGGAAATGTGGCATAAGGATGACGATAATACAGAAAGGGTTAGAAGTAGAATCATTTACACTTTTCTCACTCGAAGATTATTATAATTAGTTTTGTTTTTATTATATTAGTTGATATAAAACTCCCTAGCCTACACCAAAAGCGATTTCATGAGAGCGAAAAGCAAGAATCATTTAATGTTGACTACAAAAAATGGAAAAATGTATGCATGAGATGTGTTACCACACCGGATACTCCGCGCATTGAAAAAGCAAGTTAAGAAGAAAGAAAAAAAAAAGAGATAGCGAAAAAAGTAAGAAAACTGAAAAATACAAAGAGGTCTCGAAAGAGAGAAGTCCAGAAGACCTTTGAGTAACCACAACACTGGGCATCACCGAACATCAGCAGTGAGGCAATAGTTTCGACCCTTAGCTAAAAAATCGTGTTCTACTTCAGGCAAATAAAATACCCAATTTAAGCACCCCTGAACAATACATAATTCATGCCATAAGCTCCTTATCCATTGGCCCAGGGCTTATGAGCTCCGAACGCAGTGAAGAAAAACTGAAGTTTTTAGCTCGTTCTATGCACCCTGATATTCAAAGTTTGTAACAAGGAATACAAGATATGTTCCATAAAAATGGGATTAAGCTAAGTCTAAAGAACAACGTTCACATCATTACGTTATGAAAAACTCACATTTCAAGAAAATCGACTGTAAAAACACGTTGACATGAGGACTGAACAAAGCACATTTAATAACTCTTTATCAAATGATATTTTCCGAGGAAGAAGCACTGTTATTACAAGTTTTTAAAGAAGAGACTGCTATTTAACGCTCACAATAAAACGTAATTAGGGTCTATAATCAATGCAATATTTTTCAAGGAAGAAGTCATCTCTTGCTTATTACAAGTTATTAAAGGAAGATAAAATGCCACTTTCTGCTGAAAACGAGAGACAATTAGAGTCTCGAGGCAACATAACAGCAAACAGTTTAGCGATGATGTAAAAAACAACCGTGATGAGCAACAGCAATATTAAAGCAGCAGTGATGTAGCTACAGCCGTGATGCAGCTGCAGCAGTGATGCAGCTACAGCAGTGATGTAGCTGCAGCAGTGATGCAGCTACAGCAGTGATATAGCTACAGCAGTGATGTAGCTGCAGCAGTGATGTAGCTGCAGCAGTGATGTAGCTGCAGCAGTGATGCAGCTGCAGCAGTGATGTAGCTACAGCCGTGATGCAGCTACAGCAGTGATATAGCTACAACAGTGATGCAGCTACAACAGTGATGCAGCTACAACAGTGATGCAGCTACAACAGTGATGCAGCTACAGCAGTGATGTAGCTGCAGCAGTGATATAGCTACAGCAGTGATGTAGCTGCAGCAGTGACGCAACAGCAGCAGCACAACCTACAATGCAGCAGAACTACAAAGCAGCCACACAACAGCAGCAATAAAACAAAACAGCAACAGCAACAAAGGCCGCAGCACCACGCCACGGAATGGCTCCAATAAGTAAGCGAGGAGGGACGGCCTTGCGGCAAGGACGGCTGCGCAATTGTACACGCAGCACCACCACCACCACCACTGCAACAGTGGCAACAGTAGCACTAACAACAGCAGTAAGAACAACAAGAGTAACAGCAGCAGCAAGAACAGCAACAGCAGCAGCAGTAGTATCAGTAGCAGAATCAGCAATAGTAACAATAGCAGCAATTGTAGCAACAACAGTAACAAAAGCAGCAATTGTAGCAACAACAGTAACAATAGCAGCAACAGCACCTGCAACAGCAACAACAGTAACAATAACAGCAACAGCACCTGCAACAGCAACAACAGTAATAGCAGCAACATCACCACCTACACCAAAACAGCGTAACATCACAAGCAGTATCTGCACGCCAGTAGAATGAAAAGCAGCGCCAGCAATACCAGTGTCTCTGCACAAACAACATTACTACTATGACATCAGTAATATTAAGCAACAGTAGAATGAAGACTAGCGCCACCAATACACACTTCTACGAACACGGCTACAATAACATGAGTAATATTTTCACTATTATCCATGTTCACTATAACTATTGTTATTATTATTACCATTATTATTATTATTGTTATTACCATTATCAGCTCCGCTGCTGCCTCCACCACACGATTATCTCAATCTCTTCCCACAGTCGCAAGTCAGCAAGGCGCGATTGCCTAAACACCGTCACTAATTAATTAGAGCTCAAGCGCGCGTGCTGTGCAGTACTGAAAACAACACGAGCTAAATTATCCACTTTGCCAAACGCCAGATACGAGTGACGACTAACAAGTATAGAAATGACAGTAAAACACACCTTGATTTTCCTATACTAACGACGTATTTGATGGTAATGTCGTGTATACTTTCCCGCTATTGAAGCTCTCAAGTTTCTCCATAGGCGTCTGTCAGTACGATCAATGGAAACAAAATCAAAGAAGAGAAGAAGCAGAGCTGTAACAAAAACACAGTAGACACAACACACAATAGCACATACAAATGACTAGTTAATAACAATTTATTTCACCAATTACTACCTCAGGCGGAAGAAGAAACATCACAACTGCAGGAAGCGAGAATTCCGCGCTTTAACATCACCGCTATCCCCCACACCGCAATGTATTCACAGGGAATCGCTACGCACAAATCAAGCTGGCGAGATCAATATGATCAGTAGCAGGTGGCGCACTCGTAATTTTACGCAACATCAGGTTCCAATTAAATAATGCATTGCGTTGCTGGCCAACGTATAATTCATGAAGCAAGCGACGCAGTTTTCAAGTTGGTAGCTGTGCTCGTTACATGTATTGAGAGATCGTTAGATTCGGTGAGAAGGCGTGGGGGCTATTTGGTTTTCAGAGGCAGGTGAGACTGTTTGTTCTTCTCTACAAACACCAACAAATGAAATACATAAAAATTGTCATGTTTTGGGATGTCGTTTATTCTATTTCACGTTGGGAGGCGTACTTGTTATAGATGCTCACGGAAGCGTGAGACTTTACGAGCTACTTCGAGCGTGGCGAAATAGAACAAGAATATAAATCGAAAATAGCAAGTAGTAAGAAATGCAACGATGTGACAAATTAACCTCAAAAAATAGTTGCTGCTAATTTGAACACCGTGCGGAAGATTTGTAAGCATAAAAACACTGAAACATTACTTCAGAATCGTTACTTTCAGAATAGAAAGGAAGGGAATCATGGAATTCATTTTGAAAAAACATTTGGATACCACAATTCGAGAAGCGATTGTAATACTAGTATTGGGAGTAGTTTGTGCGTTTCAATGAGGACGACAAGAGGTTCAGAAGTAATGATGGCGCGGATGTCATCAACTGCTATCGAGAGAACAAAATTAATTTTTTGCTCGACTCAACCTTGGAATTTTCACTCGCAACAATTCAAATAGAAACTCGTACTCAAAATTTATTGAAACGCATGCAAAGGTGTGAGAACAATACGAGCAACACACACTCGCAAAATGTCACATACAAAGTATACGGGAAATTCCTGCACAACACAACTATACGACAAGACAATTGGGATCAGAATTTCTCGATCTGCTGCACGCCAAACTTTAGGAAGATCACCAGTGGCCTTAAAGTTCTCTTTTCTTCTGCAGTTGCCCAATAATTTGGCTCCCTCCTCCCTCTACATGGGAACATTAGAGCTCTCCACACAAAGAACGACTCACAAGTCATTATCACACAAAACAACAGCGCCGCCAGGGAGAAACAATGCTGCCATATAACAAAGCCATAACTCAAACGGACCAGAAAACGCCGTCTAACTCCCAGCAACACTGCCCAAGTTGCCTGTGTCAACTCGTTACCTAGACGCTTTTTTTGTGTCGGAAACTTTGGTTTGGCGGACGGTGGCATTAATTAAGTTTAATGAAGTTAGGGCAGAGCAAATGAAAGAAGTTACGAGACTCACCTGAGAAGCTACAGCTCCGCACCAGCCGCGTCACTTGGGCATTGGACGGCCACACTTCCCACCTGCGCAATACGGGAGCTTTAATTCGTCTCAAACTGGAACTTGTCGGACATTTTGGTGAAGATGGGGTCTTTCATTTGCGTGAAACTGGTGTATGGCGGACGTTTTGGTGAATATGGGGTCTTTCATTCGTGTCAAACTGGTGCATGTCGGGCATTTTGGTGAATATGGGATCTTTAATTCGTGTCAAACTGGTGCATGTCGGACATTGTGGTGAATATGGTATCTTTAATTCGTGTCAAACTGGTGCATGTCGGGCATTTTGGTGAATATGGGATCTTTAATTCGTGTCAAACTGGTGCATGTCGGACATTTTGGTGAATATGGGACCTTTAATTCGCGTGAGACTGGTACATGTCGGACATATTGATGAATAACCGTGAACATGGGATCTTTAATTAATGTAAAAATGGCACACCTCATGCATTAACATTTTGATGAAAACTCGTAATTATAATCGAAGTTTTATTCAAATAAAATTGATGTACCGCACATGGTAAAAATACTCGTGATTGTAATAATGTGTTGTTCAAATGAAACTGACGCATCATACACTGTACAAAAAACCGTAATTATTAGGATATTTAAATCTAATTAAAGTAAATATTTTAATCAAAAAAATTAATTTTTTTCTGAAAAATTTATTCCAATTTTATTAAAATAAAATATCGCCACTGTAAACAATAATAATGATCGGTAATGGCTGTTTAGTTGAAAAAAAGGATTTATCACACAGTAAAGAAAATCAGTGATTATGAAAGGCATTTCATTCAAATAAAAACAGACATGTCATTCTAGGGTGGCCCTAAAATATATATTTTTTAAATATTAAGCTCTCACCCTGCCGAAGTGTTCCATTGGCCAAAAACACCCCAGCCAAAAAGAAATTAAATCCATTAACATTTAGGGGTTCCCCAGGGGAGTCAAAGTTTCCCCCCTTGCTAACATATCCAGAATTCTTCAAATGAGGCAGAGCTTACAAGTTCATCGACTTCCAGCACTGATGATGAACGTGATGAAACTGAAGCAGTGTTTGCCACCCAACCTCCTCTAAAGTGCGCGAAGATTAACATTGTGACGCCATCGCTGGCAGCTGCTATGGACAGAACAAAGTTGTCCGACAGAAAAGCTGCCTTCGTACTCGCCGAAGCAGCAAAGAGCTTGGGGCACAACGTGGAAGAGCTCAACATAAATTGTTCTTCCATTCACCGCCACCGAGAATCCCAGAGGATGAACTTTGCCCGTTTCGTTCAGGATAAATTTGATCCCACTGTCAGCCTCGCTGTCCACTGGGATGGAAAATTAATCCCCGCTTTAACTGGCAAAGAGCAAGTGGACCGATTGCCAGTGTTGATTTCTGGGCTTGAAGTCAACCAGCTTCTTGCAGTTCCAAAGTTGGGAAGCAGCACTGGGGCAGCCCAGACCGATGCTGTGGTAAACGCACTGCAGGAATGGGATATAACTGATCTTGTTGCAGCTATGTCCTTCGACACAACAACTTCGAACACTATCCACATCTCTGGAACGTGCACCCTCATCCGGCAGAAATGGGGAAGAGAGCTTCTATTCCTAGCTTGCCGTCACCACGTCTTGGAATTGCTTGCGGAGCTGTCTTCAGAACCTGCATGTTATCAACTTACGGTGCCAAAGTTCTCCTCTTTAATTAAAAGATTTTGTCAGCAGTGGTCGTATATTCGTGCATGTTTGAACTTACTCCCGAACAAAACACTGAACTTAAAATTTACTCATTTACCCACACGTTCTTTACCCATACATTCTTCATACCAAACAGCAGAGAAAATGGCGAACTTTGCTTTGTTCGAACCTGACAGAGTTTGAAGTTTGCCAAAAAGCAGCTTAAAGAAAAGCAACCCAGAGATGATTTCCGCGAATTTTTAGAGCTGTGTGTCACTTTTTTGGATGGTATTCCAAAAGGAGAAATATCTTTCAAGTCTCCAGGACCAATGCATCATGCAAGATGGATGGCCAAAGTAATATACTCTTTGAAAGTGTGGATTCAAATGGCTTTGAAAGAATCCTTGTGTTCATCGTCAAATTCTACCTAAAGGCGTGGACAACTGCAACAGATGGAGTTTCAGCTCCTGCTTCTGACTTGGCACTATTGCAGCAACACTGCATTTGAAAAGTATGACAGCCAAGTGTCTAAGGCCGCTAGCAAGACACTGGCATCTCATCTTTGGTGCCTCTTAGAGGAACTGATCGGACTCCTTCTTTTTTGATGCCACTGTTCCGCTTGATGTGAAAAGAAGGATTGTACAGGAGATGAGCGAAGAAGAAGGGCTTGAAAATCCACCCAAGAGAGCAGTCGTAGATCCGCAAGAAATCGGAAGTAAGACTCCGGACGACTTCGCCTCCATGAAGTCCTTGCTCCTCTTCAATCGCCTGGGTCTTTCGACAAGTTTCTCGGAGGCAAACCCAGAATCTTGGGAAGATCTTGAGGACTTCAAGAAAACAAAGGCCATCGTCGGAGCCCTGAAGGTCGTCAATGACCATGACGAACGTGGAGTGGCTCTCGTCCAGGACTTTAAAGGATTGCTAACAAAAGGGGAAAAGCAACTCCAGTACCTTCAATTTGTCGGAGAACACCGAAAGATGTTTCCAGACTCAAAAAAATAAACCCTGACAGCGACCACAGAGAAACAATGAGTGGCTAACGACCATTAGCCTTACTGGTTAATACCCACAAACTTGTGGGGGGGACCTGGAATGCTAGCTGTAGTGATTCCCGACATTTATTGTACATTTCCGTATATTGCCCGGTATATGCACAAGAGGCGAATTTTTGACCCCCCTGGAAAACCCCTAAATGTTGATGGGTTTCATTTTTTTTCTGGGGTGTTTTTGGGACCAATGGAATACTTTGGCAGGGTGAGAGCTTAACATTTCATAAAAAAAAAATTCATATATAGTTAAGGACCACCCTAATGTCATTCACTGTAATCAGTACTTGTTATTGTCAAGGATGTCACATCTAAATGAAACTGACGTGTCATACACTATGAATTCAACCTATGAGTACAAATAATGTTCAATTCAAGTGAAGCTGCAACATGTCATATACAATAAAAACATCTGTAGTTGTAATAGATTCAACAAAAACTACAGCTCGTGATTTTTATTTATTCACAAATTACCGCCATAAAAATGTAGTTTTTGACAGCGCATCACACGTTGGGGTTTCAAATATCTCGGAAAAATCGTGAGGATACATTGACGGTCACCCTCAGCATACACCCGAGCTTGGTTGGAAATTGTGACCAAATTTTTCTTTTCCCAACATGGAGAAGCACCGCGCTTGCAACGCACCAACGACCTTTCACACGAAAGGCTCACGCTTCTAACCACTGAGCATTGGTGACCTCACGCTGGTCTGTATTGAGTTGAACTTCATTTCCCCGTTTTTATCTTTAGTGTTATTTTTATTATTGTTGTGTTAGATTGAGACTTCCTAGCCACAGCAAAGGCGTTTCAAGAGAGCAAAATGAAAGGACCATTTAGTATGGACTGTAAAAAATGGGAGATCTATGCACAGGGTGTAACCACACAAGATACCCTGCGCAGAAAAACAGCATATAAGGCAAGATTAAGAAAAGGCAAAGAACAGAAAATGAATAACACATAAAAACTGAAAGAATTAAAACGGGCGAGAAAGACGAAAGTTCCAAATGTCTTTTTATTACCGGGGTCACCTAACAACTTAATAGTTTAACAGTCCCTCCCTTGGGCGCGAATCCCAGCAGCATAGGATAGGCGAAATTAACTAACCTATAGCCTAGCTATGGAGGCTATATTTCCTAAGCACCGCCAAAATTTCAAAAGACCAATTTTGGTCGGATGTTAGGAACACATAGACCGAAGATAGCGATGAATACAAGCAGGATTTCAAAAGGCCACAGTAAGTGTGAGCGGTATCATGGTGCGACACTTACATGTACAACAAAATGCCAGGGCTGAATTATTTTCAAGGAAATTATGTTTCTACCTCAAAAAAAAAAAAAAGGATTTGTTAAATGAACGTTATGTTATAAAGGTTATGAATATATTACAAGCGCAAGGTGGGTACTCGCCAAACAAGTTTATTTTCATATCTGGGCCCTGTATAAGTCACGCACCTTAACCTTTCAAAAGATTTAAGGAATACAAATGAAACTCAAACATTAGTGCATGTTTGAACTTATACTCCCGAACAAAACACTCAACTTAAAATTTACTCATTTACCCGCATGCGTTCGCAACACGGAGATGTTTAAAAATTTGAAAATGCCCATGATGTGATTAAGGTTGATTTACACTACACCGGAACACAAGTAAACTGATTTCTATCTCTCTAGACCATCATCTTCCGTACATAAAACCCCAAATGGCAATTTCTCCGAAACAGAATAAGAAAACAAAAAAAAATGCTGCACGGTGTACTCTTCTCCCTCATTAACTCTTGGTGGCTGGCTCATTATAACGAAATGAATGATGCTCCCGCCCGGCTTAGGGAGATGATTTACGATTATTGAGCATAAATCAACTTTAATTGGGGGATTAGGCCCCCCTCGCCTTGAGTAAACGAAACGCGCTTGATTAGCACTCCGTAATTAATTAGGGAAATGCGCCCAATTGGCCAGAAGAGATAAATTAACGCAACGGTTAACTAACGATACGGCAACAGCCTGCTCATTATCTCTACCAGTTCCGTAGCGAATCCTAAAGAAATTATAAATCCAAGTTTTGTTTCAAAAACAACATGGAAAACAATGTTAGTATTCAGAAAATGGCACGCGATAGAAAGATTGTAGATTATACATTATGAGTCAGTGCCTCCCTTCCTACAACGGTGTTCCAAAGAGAGGAAGGATGAAGGCTATTTAGTATGGAGTTTGGGGAACGGGGAATCTACGCGCACGAGGTGCTCCCATTCAAGAACCCCGTAGGAACAGTGAGTTAAGAAAGAAGTCTACGGAACAAGATAGTTTAAGAAAATTGGGATAAATGGCGAAAAGAGGACAGCAGTGAACCGAAAAAATAGTCCATGACAAACCAAAACCTATTCTATTTCAATGAGAAAAAGAGTTTACTTATCCTTCAGCTCGGAATCTCATATTTTTCCTCTAGGAGCACCAATTCACTCAATTACGATGATTATGTATCCAGATGAGGGGATATGAACTAAAAATTTCAAGGGAAATTTGAGTCAAAACTAAGAAATTAAGAACCATCGCAAAATTTGGGTGAAAAGGGAAATTCTAAGCTCTAGATAAATTAGAAGGAAATGAAATGATCCCCACATAACATTAGTATTCTGGGAACTAATAAAAAATACAAATACTTTCAATGAGCTGATCGAATATGGGTTGTACCTGCTTTTTTATTGCCATGAAAATCTTTACAATGGAGCGTAGTGTTTATTGTGTTCTGAATGAGATGATGTTCAGGAAATTCTTCTTGCCAGCATCATTTATCATTTCCAACATCATTTATCATTTCCAGCATCATTTATCATTTCCAGCATCATTTATCATTTCCAGCATCATTTATCATTTCCAGCATCATTTATCATTTCCAGCATCATTTATCATTTCCAGCATCATTTATCATTTCCAGCATCATTTATCATTGCCAGCATCACTTATCGAATCCAGCATCATTTATCGTATCCAGCATCATTTATCATATCCAGCATCATTTATCATTTCCAGAAAAATAGATGAAAATAGACGATTTCTAGGAAAGCTCACTTCTAGGATAAAAAGGAAAACCAACGTAGCTAAGAAAATCTTATGGAGTCTCCTTTCGTACGAGCAATAACCTGACTAAGCCTTCTAATTGGTCTATAAGAGAACATTGTTTGGACAACGACCATTTCTTTAAAAATACGAATTTTAAAATTTTGAACTCGACCCAGAATTTATCCGATCTCCGCATTTTAGAATCGATGTACATTTTAAAAACTGTCCGTCCATAAATGAATGTGACAGGGCGGTCAAACTTTCTATTGTTTGTTAAAATGTTTTATAGGTTTTGTTTTACTGTTGTATTTTTTTGTCTTTTTTTCATGTCAATATTTTATCTGGTGGTTTATTCAGAAAATCAGAGTTCAGAAATAGTTTTTAATACTTTGACTCATTGCTTTTCAGAACACTGAGAATGGATTTTTTATGATAAGAAACGTTTGTTTTTCATCATGATTTTCTCAGCTACGTTGGTTTTCCTTTTCATCCTTATCATATCCAGCATCATTGACCGTATCCAACATCATTGATCGTATCCAACATCATTGATCGTATCCAACATCATTTATCGTATCCAACATCATTTATCGTATCCAACATCATTTATCGTATCCAACATCATTTATCGTATCCAACATCATTGATCGTATCCAACATCATTGATCGTATCCAACATCATTTATCGTATCCAACATCATTTATCGTATCCAACATCATTTATCGTATCCAACATCATTTATCGTATCCAACATCATTTATCGTATCCAACATCATTTATCGTATCCAACATCATTTATCGTATCCAACATTATTTATCGTATCCAACATTATTTATCGTTTCCAACATTATTTATCGTTTCCAACATTATTTATCGTATCCAACATCGTTCATCGTCTGCATCATTAAACGTTTCCAACATCATTTACTATTTTCAAAATCGAGTGAAAAAGACGAAAATATGATCTTCGCATCAAAAATTCAAAATTCACTGGCAAAACAACTCTGTATCAGGTAAAGGGGGAGCAATATTCATGGGAATGATGGTTACGAAAGTCGCACGGGACTCCAAATGAACACTAACAGAGACTCAAATTCGTTTAAACTCGAACTCTTCACTCCAAACCAGAGGTGACGTTTCTTCTACGTACGCTTTGACATTTTCTTAAGACCAACATCCTCGCAACACGCCGAAACATTTACAAACAGATACGAATTGAAAAACCAAATTTTTAGTTGCTTGTAGGGTTATCGATGCAATAAATATCAATTAGCAATTGAAAAATTTATGTAAATGACTTTTACTATCGTATTTCACAGTGTATTGAGCCAGCACCAAACAAAACAACAAAATTATGTCGTTCAAAACACAACTGCTGTAACAAATGGTCACTCCATGTACAGCTAATGCGGTTGTTGAGCTGCCGATTAATGGCGTCTATTATTATAATTTTATATTATTCTATTATATTATTAATGGCGTATATACATATTCCCAAGACCTGGACACGAAAAATACGGTCATACATTTTTTAAAAAAAGTACAAAGTCAATAGGTATTCAAAGAGCGTTGCATGAACACTAACTTCAGACTGTGTAATGTGTTTCAGAAACTTTACACATTATATGAAAATCTGCATACCCTCAAAAATTCAATGGAAATGCGAACCTTTTTATAAACCGATCTGGAGGGTAGAACACCACCCAAAAATCTAGAATTAGGCACGACAATCTCTCGTGCTATTGTATCTGATAATAGCGGCAGAACCCTCATTATACCATCAGCAACGCAATAACGTCTACTCACTGGCGTCAATTAGTAAAATTGCAGCACTATAACGTCTACACAAAGGCGTCAGCCAACAAAATTGCAGGACTATAACGTCTACACAAAGGCGTCAGCCAACAAAATTGCAGGACTATAACGTCTACACA
>JACJUY010001655.1:113383-135308 GCA_014220935.1 Platorchestia sp. MABIK | reverse complement strand
ATTAAGAAGGGACATTTGTAGTTCTTATAGTTCCCTTCAATTTTGTATTCTGTGTAACATGTAAATGCGCACAACTTGATAATTGTCCTTTCCATGCTCACGCTGGAGGGACACCCATAATATGTAAAATTCCTTTGTGTAACGTAAGTTTCATTAGAAAACTCCGTTTCTTTTTTCTGCCGGGATTGTGTCGCAAATCCAGCCTTGCTCCTTACCAGAGTCCCGTGCAAGACAACCCTTATCATGCATACTTAGGGACTAGGTCTGCTTTTATAACAAACTGGCCTAAAAAGTAAGAACGCTGACTATTTATGACAAGCGGGGCAAAGGTGGGAGTGCTTCACTTTTCTGGCGACCTTGATAACCTTGGACATGCTTAAAAAGTTCGTTTATCTTTACGAGCGAATCCGAAGCCTCAGCTACGGATCCGAGCGAAGTTGAGGAGGGGCCTTCGCGGGTTGCTTCTCAGATGACAACGAGAAGTGGTCCGGGGCGCATGTCTCCAATGTGCTCTGAACTATACCGGTCCCGCTTCAGGGACGTTTAATCCTTGACAGCCGGCTTTTGTGAAGAAATGTTCACCGGAACATAATCTTCGAAAACGTTAAAACGTTGTGTCGAGGTGAGCATTCTCTGTAACTTTTGTCTTTCTTGTCATAAGTTTGTTATTTGCAGCGTGTACTGGCCCTTTCAGGGTGTCAGCTAAAGACTATGTTCTCTGTGCCAGTTAGTTCTGGAAGTTTCTCGCCGCAAAAGCGGGTAAGCGAGACAAGAAGAACATAATACAATTTTGCTACAATGAGAGATTGACATACATGCTGTATACTGTTGAGATCTAAACTGTACTGTTCAATAGGAATTCAAAATTAAATCTGCTTCGTTCTGAAATACTATACAAAACACTTCGCTAACTAGGAAGTTATTTTGGCAGACAGAAACACATCACATTCAGTTTTCTTTTTAGTATTTTATGCATACATCTCACTAAAATTCTTAGTGTATACTGACTTAACTTATAAACAAAATCCTCACCTACTTGATCTGAAATTTAAATACATATGATGACTTAACTGTCTGTCGGATTGATTATTGCACGTATTGCAACCCTTCATGTTATACCTTACAATCAGCTGCTATCTTCATTTTTCTATTCCTGCTCCCACCACGATAACTCCGGTACGCTCTCCATTCGTCGCTATGAATTATAGTACCTACTTTCACCACTTTTCATTGCATTCAAGATATGATTGCAGTAAAGATAGGTAAAACACAGCAGCATAGAAACATTAAAAAATTCACAGGTGTCCTTAAACTACACTTGGATTAACACTGGTGTCCGTTAAGTACACCTGGGGCCGAGCTTGCAAATTTGGGGTCCTTGAAGTATACCTGGTCCCGAATTCATTTTGTATATCCATATCCATCAACCACGCAAGTCAAGCTAGAAATAGAAAAGTAAGATATCGAAACGTATAGCAAAAATGCATTATTTGCCAATGCATGCATGAGGGTTTGCACGAGTTTGTAATTGAAGTTTCTATTAGACCGAAAAGTTTCTCCACCCATTAGTTTTTAGTGCTCGTTTCGAAGTACGGAAATTATTTACTTTGATTTTCAAACAAAACGTAGATTTTCGGAGGAGCATCTATAAACAGTTACAATTTTTTATTAAAAATTCACCTACGAGGATAAAATTTCATGCTACCACTAGACTTCACACTTAAAACAGCGATTTTCCTCGCAAACTCGGTCAGATTTAAAGGGTAAAACCTTCGTCTGCTCAATTTGTATGTCAAAACAATCGGTTTGGAATTTTAGGCTGACAGGAAGTGGTTGGTATTCTAAAAATATATGTTTGCGTTGATTTTATTTTGCTTCATAATGAATAAAACTTCATTCAACATTCTTGAGACTTGTATACTTTTCGATGCTAAGTATGACTTCTACGCTGTTACGTTGATCTCGGAGAAGTGTTGGCCGCGATTATTATTACGTATTTATGTTCATTGTCTATGAAAACTAACATTGAAGGAGACGTTGTTACTTTTTAGTTTTAAAATTCAATATTTACGTGCGTCAACTAAGTTCAAATTTCCAACTACTGGATGGTAGTTAAACTTCATAAATGCCATTCTCTTAGCAACCTTGCAACTCGGCCAACTTTTTACGAACGAAAGACTTGTTATGTATGTGGCCCCCACTGTTGTGATTGTATGATTAGGAGTTTGTTTTCGTTAATACTTGATGGTTCATACGCTAGCTTTACTGAATTTATTTAAGATAGAATGGTGATTTGTAGCAACTATGTTGCATATTAGTAAGGCTAATAGTTCATAGTTCTTAATGAATGTTTGAAATGAAGAAAAAATTTTCTCAGTAAAAATGTAATTTAATCTGTTTGAGGTGCCTAATATTTTTTTGTATAAATTCAATACAGCTGTTGAAAAGGGCACGACAATTGCAGTTGTTGAAACGGGCACAGCAATTGCAGTTGTTGAAAAGTGCACAACAATTGACTCTCTGTGCTAACTCAAACAATTTTTTTGTTTATTTTTTTATACTCCTAATTTATGAAGAGTAAAAATTAATAATTTTACATTTTTATTATTATATGGTAAACCATAATATCAATCACAAAGCAAAGATAATATATATGTATTCTAAGCTCACAATTTTTTATAACATTCATTGTTAAAAGTCAATGAATAAATAAAATTTAAAAACTGTGAAAACTTCATTGAAAATCAGAAAAATAAATTATAAATGATTTTCAATAGGATGTATCTGCTGCAATAGTTTATTATTAACATGTTCTAATTAATACATTAAATTGTTTCAAGAAACCAAAGAAATGTAGTTATGCTTCTTTGAAAATATCCATGAATGTTTGATTAACCAAAGAATCTGTTCTTAAATGAAAGCAAACAACATTGAGATATGGAAAAAATGTCATAATTTTGCTACTGTTCAGTTTCCTTTTCTCAATGTTTTTCTACATATACAGTGGGTTTTGCTTTGAAATTATTCCTTAGCAACCCTCCTGAATAATTAAGAAAAATTTTTAATATCACAACTGATTCCACAAAAATTTAGCTCCCAAAACACTCATAGAATAAATATTGTATATAACCCTGCAATAAATGTTTGGCAACTATAAAATTTGAAACTAATATATATCGGTATATCAAAAAAATATTTTTTGATCAAGGTTTTTTTAAATTGTCAGTTTCTCAAGTTAATAAATCAAATATGAGGAATTGGTCTAAGTTTTCAATCTTTTCTCAAAGTTTAACATTTATAAATTATTTTTCAGTTTCATTTATTACATACTCTCACACCTTTTGCAAAATAATTTTGTGAATCTTGGATCATTCATAATACTTGACAAAGTATAAGGAATTCTTATCTATTTCTCATTGACAATTCCTGCTAATTTCTTTCATTTTTTTCAGAAACTCCAATTCAACAATCTGGATTTCCTAGGTTATTGTAAAATGGTAAGTACCCATTCAAAAATGAGCCTGGAATGGTGGATATAACGTGTGCTTAATGCCAGCAGTCCCCAAAGCTAGACAGTCAAGTCCAGCATCAAGATGAGGAGGGCAGCGTGGCCCTGTGTGCCAGCCTTATCAGAAAACAAGCAAGGAGACAACGATTGAAGTGTTGGACTTCTTAATACTGATACTGTTATGGACTTCAGAGAGTTGGTGGTGGTTCTACCTTCTTGATTTCACTCCATCTTGATGTTGCTTCTTTTATAGCATTATCATTGATAAATACTATCCAGTTCTGCTAGTGTATACATTCATTAATGTGTCAAGTGACATTTAAAAAAAAATAATTTTACTTCATACTCTTCAACTATGGTATACAAGATTTATAAGCTGCAACAACAGCCTCAGATTGATTATGATGAGTGCTTCCATTTGGTAATTAAGTGCATCTCAATTGGCAAGTTTTTTGGCACACAAAGGTTTAAATTAATGAACTATAATTGTATTAATGTAACCATGCACAGTACCTCCGTTGTCCAATGAAAGAGAAGCTATGCTGTTCATCTATATAATGTCCATTGAAAACTCAACTTTTTTGGAAAGAACTGTATTAGTTAAACTCACCATCTTGAGTTTAGGTTCATGCAGTTTCAAATTAAACTTTGTCTGTTGCTGTATTATTCCAAGTATCAACTAGACAATGTTCAAATTCAGCTACCTTAGTTATTTTCTGTTGAAATGTGTCTTTGTTAGAAGCTGTTCTTGTTTCATAATTTTGCATCTCCTTTTTCAAATAAACTGCAGTTTAGTTGGTCTGTGTGGTAGAAATAAGATCAACTCAGTGTATCAGGATTGAGAGCTCACAGCCCTTCAATATTTTAAAACTTAACCAAGTAATTTTTGAGATCTATATTTCATTATCAATTGAACTATTGTTTTATAATTTATCCTAATAAGCTGTTTGTGAAATATTTTCAAACTAAATTCAATTCTAATTTAGGATTTCAAATTATTCTAGTGCAAAAATGTAAATTTCAGCTGTGGTACTCATTTATTATTATTCTTATTTATTTTGTAGTAAGAAATAATAAATTTTACGTTGATTAGGTTAGTTAAGCTCTTCAATTGATGATGTTGCTGTGAAATTTTCTCAGTAAAGGGTTAGTGTAGAAGCATGAATGCTTTTATTCCATAAATTTAAAACTGATTTTTTTTCAGGGCGCTAATGCCTCCCAATTGGAAAAAGAAATTGGTTCCGATCAGTTTCCTGCAAATGAACATTATTTCGGCCTTGTGAATGTGAGTACCTTTTGCCTTTTGCTCTCTCATCACATGTATGTTTTTGATATTTCATTAGCCAAGCTTGAAACTATCTTGCCGATATTTTGCATTTTCAATTCAACACTCACTGGTTTTATGGCTGAAAAATCAGAGTTACCTACCAGATAATGTTGGTAAAGTTCTGGTCAGGTAAATATCTCTCGATTGTTGGTGCCCAAAAATTGGCAGTATTCTTTCACCCATAAATCTTATAATTCTTGTTTTGCTTTTGGAGTTACTTGTTTAAAATTTTTATTCTGCTTTGGTTCTTTCAAAATCTGAAATCCATGAAATGACTTGAAGATCCTCAACAATTTTATTACTTTATCACATTAGTTTGCACTGAACTGTTAATTCTTGGCTTCAATACTCAAAGCGTTTCAATTTTGGAACTATATTGAAATCAACTATTAGCTTGTGTGTAATATTCTTGTAATATATTTCAGTGTGGCTTTACTTGCTGTGTCAGTATTGTTTTTTCTTCTTTTTTTATTTCTAAGAGATATTCTACAGTTTGATATACCTTGTGTAGTACCTAACCTTAATCCTTGTTTCAGCACCTTATCTTGAGTTCCTGATGATTTGGTATTTACCTTATAATCTTATGAATTTTAAGAATATAATCAACAAAGTTAATAACAAAATGTGTAAGGTAAATAAGATTAAGTACATACATTGTAATTATATAATTATTGAAATCATTCTGTAGCTTATGTGTAACACTGGTTCCAACATTTCCAGTTTGGCAACACTTGCTACATCAACTCGGTGCTGCAAGCCCTGTATTTCTGCAAGCCCTTCCGTGAGAAGATCCTGGAGTATAAAGCAAAAAACAAGCGCACTAAGGAGACGCTGCTGGCTTGCCTTGCCGACCTTTTCTACAACATTGCCACTCAGAAGAAGAAAGTGGGAACCATTGCTCCCAAAAAGTTTATTGCACGCTTCAGGAAGGAAAATGGTGAGCTGAAAGAAAATTTAATTTGGATTAAATTTGAGTTAGTCTTAATAAAAAGAAAGGCTGTAATAATGATGGGTTAATGGATGAAATCCCACTGTAATAATAATATAGTGGGATTTTTTGTCCATCAGGTAGTTCATATGGAAGTGAGTTGTTGAGTGCTAGGTAGTTTAGATGCAAGTTGGATTATAAATGTTGTGAATCATTATATTCTATGATAATGTACCGAGTTATGTTTGAAAGCAGAAAAGTTATTTCTTCTATATTTAATTGAGTTTTTAGTAGTTTCACTTGTACCATATTTTTTGATAACATTCATTTGTGCAGTCAAGTTTGACAACTACATGCAGCATGACGCCCACGAGTTCTTCGTGCAACTCATTGACAGCATCAACGAGTGCATTCTGGGTGAGTGAAGGGTTGCTTCTTATTGGTACTTCTTGGTCATTTAAAATATTAAAAATGAATGTATTCTAGAAAACTCTTAGGGCATCAGAAATATTGTAAATGAGATGGATGTTTTCTAGAGATTTTTTTGTGCATGATTTTACTAGGGTTCTGGAATAGCTTTAATGGAATGAATGTTTTGTAGGGATGTTTTATATTGCCTTTGGTAGAATGCTGAGTTGACAGATTTTAGTATGTATGTTTCAGTTTTTTGGGGTCTTCATGTAGTTTAGGGTTTTTATAAACAGTGTGTTAGGGTTTTTGTGGCATTTAACTTGAGTGTATGTAAATTCATGATTGTGAGTAGCGCTCAAGGCTCTCATTACATGGTATATATGCTGATCAAACTAATGTAGAATGATAATGTGGTTTACGCCTGTATGTCAATTTATTCATAAAATTGCACTCATTTTCTCTTGTTTAACAAAAACCCTACTTTCATTAGAGCTTATTGAGACTTTATGACCAGTTAACCAACTGGTTATGTATCTATTTCATATATGAACTGCAATGTTTCTCTGCTGTTCCCATGTTTCCCAACCAATGTTTTCACAAATCAAGTTTCATTAACATTGCCCTTTCAATTTTTGAGCTTTGAAATCTTCAAGTTAAGGATACATGCATGATGCAAAATTACTTGTATTTACTATACGTGTTCTTCAGTGCAAATTTTATGTTATTCTAGTGCATTGTCTCTGGGTTAGTGCACCATTGTACAAGTTTGAGTGCATTGTCTCGGGTTGGGTTAGTGAACCAAAGTACATGGTACAAGTTTAATTGTATTGTTGGGTTATTTTGACGTTCCTTGCTTAACATTGCAGAGAAGCAGCAGGCTGGGCGTAACCGACAACAGCCACAACCGCAGATCATTCCCACCAACCAGCAGGACAACAGCTCGGATACCCTCACTCCAGACCAACAGAACCTGTTGAATGATCCTCCTGTTAACGGCAGCAACACTGCCCCCGGCAGCCCTAACGGACAGCAGCAGCAGCAGCAACAACAACAGGGCACAGACCGACAACAGGAGAACACATGGGTACACGAAATATTCCAAGCGGTCGTAACGCGGGAGCTCAGATGTCTCAACTGTGAATCCGTGAGTGCTGCTTCTTTGCACTCTTCTTCTTTGTTGGTTGCACTCTTCTCTGGTCCCAAGCTGAAAATTGGTAGCTCTTCTATTTACTGAAACGGAATAGGCCTTTGTTTTGTTACAGATCATCTTTTTATGGCTCACTGCAGACCTGTTTTTCAGCACCCACTACTTTCTTCTTTAATTTGTATCATGTACTTCCTTCTTATCTTACTGTTTCTATGCACAAGGATCTTGTATAGGAACGCACCTAGTGCATAAATTCTTTGTTCTTTTAGCTCCACAATAAATGGTACTTATTTCCTACCTCTCTTTAGAACACCTTTCTTGTGGTTAGGGAGACTGGAACTAATTTCTAATCTAATCTGCCATGTTCTCTCGTTGCCATCTCGGGTCTGGGTGTTGTAATTTCCCCCTGTCTAATGTCGCCATGCCTCATTTGACTATTTTGACTGCAATTTGCATTAAATTAAGCGCTGGACGTTGCTGTGAATTATGTCTCTAGTTTTGGTAGGACCTGTCTGATCAAAAATTAAAGCTAAGGCATGGTTAGTTTTATTTAATTATTTAGACGTAATCAATTGAATAAGGTAATTTAGCTGTATTCAGTAACTGTGTTTGTGTGATAAGTGTATTGGTGATACAGGCTTTGTTATTTGGCAAGTTTTCAGACTTTCGTAATTATAATTAAGGAAGTAGAAAAGTCTTGGGGTATTAATTTTGTAACTTTTCTTCTAAGACGCAACTAAGCAAATTTAGCCTAAAGCAATGGCCAAAAATTTTTTTCGTGTTGCGTCCCATGAAAGAATTTGCGCAGTAAAGAAATTTATTTTACTATGTCTATTATCTCCTGTAGACTACCATGTATAGCAAAATGGTTTTAATAACACATGTGAATTATTTCATTACGCTGCTAATAATAGTATGGAATAGCATTAATTACATTATGATTTTTTTAATAACTGGAACATGAGGAGTTCATGCATGATACACGCTTGACAGCCTCTCTAATTTTCATTATGTTTATTCCCTTGATATGTGAACACCAAGCAAATTTAGTCTAAGAATGTAGTTGAATTGAATGTATGTGTGTGCGTGTGTTGAGCAAAACCTGTATCACAGATACGCTGTTGAATCACGTGTCCGCTATTTCAGATGGAAGATTTAACCCTTTATTAACCTATGTTTTTTATAAAAGACATTAGGGTATCTCTCACACTGTTCTTATATTCTAAATCTTGTAATGAAGAGTTCACATTTACTGGGCTTCATGTATTATAATTTAAGAGAAATTACCGTAACATTTGTTTTAGGAGCCAAAAAAATTGGTCACCATAGGGTTAAGAGCAAAAATAATTCCACCTCGGTTCACAACACTGTAGAGAAACAAGGTAGGGTCATTTCTGTGGGAGAAAATACACCTCCTCTTGTTCGGCTAGATAGTAGAACAACTTTTTTTTCAAACAAACCGTGTGACGTCACCAAAACGCCGTGTTGTTGGGACAATAGTGGAGCCAGATTTGGGGGTAGCAGTGCTACCAGATGCCATATGAGCGCTGCTATTGGTTTGTTGCTGTGACGTCAGTAGAACCACGCCGTCAACGAAAAAAGACTGGTTTGACCATATCTTGTTTCCTCTGTCGTGGTCACGGTAGAGGAAACTGGTTTGAACCTACGGTAGAGGAAACAAGGTAGGTTCAAACCAGTCTACCGTGACCACGGTAGAGGAAACAAGGTAGGTTCAAACCAGTCTTTTTTTTGTTGAAGGTGTGGTTTTGCTGACGTCACTGCAACAAACCAATAGCAGCGCTTAAATGGCATTTGGTAGCACTGCTACCCCCAAATCTGGCTCCACCATTCGCCTAACAAAATGGTGTTATGGTGACGTCATAAAGTTTGTCTGAAATAGAGCCTTTCTATTGTCTATCCGCACAGGAGGAGGTGTATTTTTCCCCATGGAAATGATCCTTCCTTGTTCCCTCTACCGTGACCGTGGTTCACAATCGGTGTCACGTTGCGTTGATGCCGCAGGTCCGCAGCACAGACGAGGTGCTGAACAACCTGAGCGTGGAGGTACACCAGAACACGAGCATCACGCACTGCTTGCGGTGCTACTTCACCACCGAGACCATCAGCGCTGAGAACAAAGTCCACTGTGACAATTGCGCTTCTCTTCAGGTGATCAGTGCAGTTCATGAACCAATTACTCGAGTGATAGTAGTGGCAATAGGGGACTAGAAATATCAAAGTCAATAGCTTGTGACAATTGCGCTTCTCTTCAGGTGATCACTGCAGTTCATGAACCAATTGCTCGAGTGATAGTAGCAGCGGTAGGGGACTAGAAATATCTGAGTCAGTAGCCTGTGACAATTGCGTTTCTCGTCAGGTGATTAGTGCAGTTCATGAACCAATTACTCGAGTGATAGCAGTGGCAGTAGGTGACTAGAAATTTCTAGTTGGTAGCCTGAATTGTGGAAAAAAACACAATGAGAATTGTATGTTGAGTCGCAGTAGCGGGAGTAGATTGCGAAATGTCTGTCATTATTGTAAACTCCTATATAAAAATAAGGCTTATACTATTGTACCTTCACAGTCTATGGAAAAATCAAACTGATATGTATGACATCAATAACTTACTGTGTTTTTCTTCATGTGAGCAAAGCTCTGAGCTGCGAGTATTTTACTTAATATTCTTTACATTGCGAACAAAGCGAGGTTTTCATCTGAAGTGCATGCACCCTAAGTCAAGCAGTTACTTGAAAAACACCTGCCACTAACATAAGCGGCACCCATGCTATTAACCTAAGCTTCTCTCCTGCATTTGGTTACGTGATTTAGAATTCGTGATCTCGAACAGGAACACCAAAAGCGCACCCGAGTGAAGAAGCTGCCGAGCATCCTGGTGCTGCACCTGAAGCGCTTCCAGTTCCTGGGCCAGTTCAACAGGCCACTCAAGCTCTCGCACAGGGTCGTCTTCCCCCTCGAACTTAGAGTTTTTGACACGGTCAGTGTCGACTACATTTCTCGACTAGATTTGTTTGTTGGGTGTTCAGATCGAGGGAATTATATTTGAAGTACGTCGTGTTGGTATCTATAGGCGTGAGAATTTAATTTGAGAGCTTCAATGTATTCTTAATGTCAATTAAGACTTGCTCATTGGAAATGAATCGTAAATAACTCAATCTTCCATGTGGGGAGTTCATTTGGATTTTAGAGGGTCAGGTAATAGTAATGCACGTTGGATCTAAGTCTAATTGGCATCTCTTTTCCACAACAAATCTAAGAAGTAGTGGATCAAGAAAGAGCTCCTGGCATCACTGTCACCAAAGATCTCAAGTATGATAAGTGAAAACATATTGCGACCTAAGTTCTCGGTTTCATAGGAAAAATCTTCAGTTGCCAGTCCAATGACGTAATACTGCCCTTTGTACGGCGCTAAAGCAGTGCAAATCTCTTTCCCAATTTTGTAGTAAAACTTGTAAAAATGGAACTAGTTCAGTGTTTACCAAAAACATTATCTTGACCAATTAGCTAGTGACTAGGAAATTCCGCTGCATTTTCAAGACACAAGACCTAAATCAAGGTCTGATCAAAATGTTGAAGAGATAGTTAGAGAAAAAAAAACAAGAAAATGATGTGCATGCATCACTCGGTAGTATAAAAATTTGTCTGTTTGTATTTCACCATGCCCATAGTAGTGTATTATCGAAAAGAGTAACATCAAAGCGGCAAGAAATGGGCGTGTAGCCATTTTAATATCCCTGAAAATGCAAAAACGTCTCAAATCATCCTGGGAATCGCTACACATTTGTGGTGGAGCAATTTTTGCATGATTGAACGAATTTTCTGGTGTCTGTGCATACAGATTGTTGCATGCTGATGCGACTGTTACTCTTTTTCCAATTTTACTGCTAAGATGCAACCTCCAGGGGATTCAGTTATTGTGTCTATGGGAATAAATACTTCTAGGAGAAAATAGGAGGTTTAGAACTGAAAGCGCGAGAGATCTGTAGGATTACTCTTCGTGCATAGATTCTCCATTTCTTAGACGCTACTGTAGGGTAACTGGTGTCTTCCTTTTTCCTCTCTTTGGAACACCTTTGTTGTGGTTAGGGAGAATTAAACTTATTCACCTACTCTAACCTAATCTGTTCTATTCCTACTATGACTCCTGTGCGTAAATGATATCTGATGGCTCGGGACTTAGGTTAGCACCTCGAAAATGTGCCACCCTTTTATTCCTGTTGCCTTATTGTATTCTACTCTAGATTCATCTTTATTTATTTGCTATTTTGAAACCGTCACCTCTTATCTCTGAGTCCGCACCTCTCACCTCGCAATACTTCACTGAGAGAGCACAATATGCATGTGTCTGCCCCTGTGAGAGGATGCCCCATACCCTGTCAGTTTAATGTGCCTGCTGTGGTGGCAGAGTGACGATGCCGTGAATCCTGACCGCCTGTACGACTTGGCGGCAGTGGTGGTGCACTGCGGCACTGGCATAAATCGCGGCCACTACTTCAGCATTGTCAAAAGCCACAGGTTCTGGCTCCTCTTTGACGATGACCTGGTCGACGTGAGTCCTGATTCTCTTGGCATTACTCTTGCGTTGTGTCTAATGTCCTGGCATATGTATTGTGTGACGTGAGTGTTTGGCCTGGCAGTACTCTGTGCGTTATGGCTAATGTACTCGCTCAGGGTTAGGCTTCATTCTTTATAGTGGATCTCGCTGATTCATTTTCTCAGGAAATGTTTTAATAATAATGTAACTTCCTCATTATTATTCTTACAATAAATCTTAGTAGTGTATGTCCTCTGGAAGTCTATTGCTGTATTTTGGGTGATTAAAATTTTGAAACCTCTCTAGAACAAACTAGCTACGCTGGACCTTCTCCAATAATGGTTCCAATGATGAGAATGCTTTGTTTCTGAACTATTCAAGTAAAACTGAAGTTTGAGGTCTGCTTTCTTACATGTCAAGATTAAATTTCTCAGTGCGTGTGTTGTGGTTGGGCTTCCTAATTTTTTCATCAAATTCATTCTTCCATTTTCCATGCGTTTGCTTGTATGCACACTTTAATGCGGTGGGGGAGATACTGTGTTAAATTAGGTGATTTGAATTATTGTAAGCAAATCGAGCCGCTCCTATTTCGATTGTAATTTGTCGGCAGTACCATTAATGTTTTCATCAATTATATCATTAATTTTTGCATTGTGGCAGTACTTTTGGGGAGCTCGCAAATACCCTAAGCATTCGTTCTAATAGTGAATAATTTTGGAGTTTAGAATTGTTGAACAATCTTTTTAGAGTCTGTGTGAGTTGTATTTTTTGATGCCTCCTAATGGAGGGGGGGTTTTTCTTTTGTGAATTTGTAGTACGAGCTTGAATGTGTTATGTTTTGCACGTTTTTGTGAAACAAAACCCTTCGCCATGAATTAATTACTGAAGGTATTCCTAATTTTTAATTAATTATTGTGCACTGAGTGTTCGTTTTCCTTAATATGAACCTTGCAACACCTGACGATGTTATATTTTGTATGTCAATATCCATCTAAAACTCATTGACTCACTACATCATTTCTGCCCTCTCTTCTACTGAAAGCAAGCGTTCATATAAAAAATTTAGTTCGGTTAACTTTCACAGATTTCATTTGTTTCATTATTTAATTTGTTTACCTGTTGTGCAGAAAATCGAGCCTTCGGTTATGGAAGATTTTTACGGACTCACGTCGGAAATTCAGAAGTCCTCTGAGACAGGCTACATCCTCTTCTACCAGGCGCGTGATCCAACTTAATTCTAAACCCGCACTTCTTCCTCGGGACTTGTTTCTTTGAGGGCGGTTTCCTTGTGCAAAACTTCTCGTGCTTGTCGCTCTATGTGCGGGAATTTTCTTTTGTTGAATTTTATTGTTCGTAGACCCATGTTTACTACCATTTGTTAAGTTAAGGAACCATAGAAAAGAGGTAATTTGAAGACATCGTATGGCGTAATGTGTTGGATGGAACCGTAGCTGCGTAATGAGTGCACTGGAAAGCTGTACACATTTCTCAGTATTCATACCTCATCTCCCTGTTATAATTTTTCATATTTTAAATGGGGTTATAATTATGAGTTAACTTGTGGACGCTGGAATAAAAGCTTAGGATAGATGTACTTTTTTTTACGTTTGAGTTTTTGTTCTGAAATGACGTGAATCGAAATGCATGTTTATGGCTTGCTGGGAGTTTTTATTTTGTGCCTCTCTGCACTCATTTTTCATCACAATATACGGAAAATTTTTAGAAATTTCTCCTATTTCATTCAACTAGTTTCCTTGATTCATTTTTGCATGTGCTCAAAAGTCGCAAAATCGTGTTTTGATTGGCATTCCCATTGGTAGTTGTTGCAGACTTTTGACGTGAGTGTTTATTTTTCTCTCAATTTTTTTTCAACTAGTGGGATTTTATGCGATGTCCATTCATAGTTTTGATATTGAGTGGCAGCTACTTTGTTTGTTGAAAAATAATTTTCTTCAATAAAATTATCGGTGATACGATTGACTAATATGTTACATGTAAGCTTTGGAAAAATTTGCTAGATAACACGTGAAGATATTCTAGTTTCGTACATCTATTTCTGCTTTAACTAAACTTCAGTTATTGACCTACCAAGTCATGGATATTATTACAGGGTGTCTGCATGTGTATTTATGCTTGTTTTCAGTCACGTCAATTCCTCTCAGAGAGGTACGACTATCGTGTCTATGGGAATTTGCGCTCCCAAGGGGAGGATGTGAGGTGCCGAGCTGGTCAGGTCGGCCTTATTTTTGTTGACGTAAGATAAGTTTTTTGTTTTGTTATGGACCATCTTTATTTACGTTCACTGATGTTTTTTAGCCCTTACCACTTTTTTCGATTTATATCTTGTTTCATAAACATCTTCCATTCTGACTCTTCTATGCTAAGTTTGTGGGGACCCAACTTGTGCATGAATTCCTTGCTCCCTTAATTCCATTCTACGTGGTGATTTTCTACTGCTTTTGGGAACTCCTTAGTTGCAGTCAGGGAGACCTGAACTACCTTGTATTCTATCCAGTCACGTCAACCCAAATGTCATCTGGCAGCTGTTTTTTTTACTGCTTAGTCGACGCACCAGGGCTGGTTGTGAGGCGTGAATCATTTCTTGGATCCCTAAATCAGGTTATAATTAGCCCTGCTCTTGTTGGATATTCGTAACGATACACGAGAAAGTGAGTTCACTGAATTTCCCTATTGCCTAATGATCACTGATGGGAAAATTAGACTCGTGTGTGGGGGGGAAATGGCATACATAATACGTTTAAAATGCTTCGTGAAAGTGAAGGGATCCACGTTTGATATTAGCTGGCGACCCCGGTGGAAAAGCGGCCACAAAAAATAATGATAATAAAACATAATGCGTTTAGCTTTAGCCGCGGCGTTTTCAGTACCACGATGTAATAGGAAAGGTAGTATCCTGATCGTCGATATGCGGCGGCCCTTACCAACCGGGACGAGAAACAATTAAAAATTTTTTCACTTCCGTCGTAAGGAGACTTATTCCATTCTTCTGCTGCTTACTGAGGTGTAGGAGCTTCTGTTTGTGTATTTAGTTTTTTTGTTGGTGATCGTCATGGATGTGAGTACTGAGCGTGTCTTGCTCTCGAATAGGACTAACCGAATGACTACCTAGCTGACAAAGATTTCATTTCACCAGGATTCAAAAATAAAAAATTTATGAAGCTAATGAACGCGCAGTCGATGGGGTTAAAATTCAGGAATGAGCCGCACTGTCTCTACCTAACATTACTCTAAAATTCCTAAACGAACTCTTCTATTTTTCCGTACATCAGGAATTTGCTTGTCAAAAGTTCTACGTGTTGACATGAAGTCGAAATGTATTAGTCACAAGTGCTTGGTTGATTTAGTGTCGATTTGTGTTGATCAGAAGTTTCCTGTGTCGATTTGGAGTTGACCATTTTTTAGCTGTTCTGTAGTATGTTTAGATTGTTTCATGATTTCTGTTTTAAATAGGATATCTGAATGTCTCTGCTTTTAAGTGGACTCAGTAAATGTTTTTTTTTTTCGAGAACGCGGTAAAATCTCCAATATTTCAACATCATTGTCAATACTGCCGCATTCAATGAATCTTATCGAGTGTGAAGCGATATTTGTGTTTTTTTGAGTGTTAAAGCATTTCTCAATTTCTTGATGCGTGACTAGTTGAATGAAAGTACGGGGATCTTCTGATCATCAGAGCGAACAAAGCTGGGCTTTAAATCCATGTTTCATTTTGTTAAAGTTTCATTTAGTGTCACTTTTAGGTTCTTGACTTTGATTAATTCCAGCTCGTGTCAGACGCCGTAAAATAGAGTGAATCTTCAAGTACAGTTCGCATACCGTAGAAACAAGCCCAAATAACATTTTTCATTTGAATGGTATTGGTGTTCAAATTTATGCTAATACTACTACTACTACTATAGATGTTCGGTTTGGTTTGCTTAAATCGAACGTTATTAGTATAAAGTGGAATTTAAAACCTATTTCCGTGCATACATGTATTTGAAAGTTGAACATCTCTGTTGAGAGGTTTCGGGTTTGTGGTGTTTGATACTCGGTTTTAACTTTTTGTACTCATTGTATGTTCTCAGTAAAATAACTTTGAGCGATTTTTTTCATCGAAAGGAGACCAAATATTACCTTGAGAAAAATTGAAGTCCGAAGTGCTGAGCTTTGTTGAAGGGAAGAACTAAGTGCAATTGTTAGAATTCGTTCCAGTCATGAAGTTTTTGTAAGGTACATATAAGTGTGATAGCGTTTGAAACCTCGTAACGTGCAAGTTGGATGAAACTAGATTCAAAGTAAGTGAATATGTAGATCGATTTGCATGCAAAGTTTCCTCCACTTTGTGTGTGGAGTCTTTGCTTAATGTTTTGTAGCTTCATATTCTTGGCTCGCTTTTCACACGGACATGTGGCATTCCTTCCAACGGGAAGTTCTAAGTTGTCAAAATTTAAAGTATTTTTATTTTAAAATTAGAATTTCTAAATGTAACAGTTTTTGATTTCAAGTTGTTCTTTAAGGTGGTTCATCTTATTTTCCGCAGTAAAAAAAAAATTTTGTACTGCAGTCCTAGGTTCACTCAGTCTGCATCTGTACCGTCTGCCAGAATCACATTTCAACTGGTGAAAGAATGTGTTGTTTAATGCTGAATCTTTATTAATGTCCTTTGGTGGCATTCATTTTATTTTTATTTCTGTTAAAGAGGTTCTGAAATGAGTTGCGCATTTCGACGCCTCTCGTTGAAACAAATGACTGCTAAGATATTGATGTCCAGTGTAGACATTAGGAAGTAGAAGTTGTTCCATGAGAACAAATGAACCACAAATAACTTGACCATCAAATGGTGGATCGACCATCTGTGTAAATAGTGATGACAATTCAAGGATATCAGTCATTTGAGGGGATGTCCGCCAATGTGTGGCATTTTCTCGTCTCAAAATTCATAATCTTATTTGTGTTCATCAAAGCTCCTGGATTCGAATGCTACGGTCGTTGATTAATTGTGGTCATGTTGAAGTTCTTGTGTGACATTGAACGGTTTATTTATTACATATTTTGTTGATCGTTATAGATTTATTGCTATTGACTGTTGATACGACTCGTGTACTACCAAAAACTAGCTAAGTCTGCCAATAGTTATGATTGTTTCTTAGTTGGTGCTTTTTCCATGCTAGACTTTTTGTTCGTCAAGATGACTGCATGAGACACGAGCCCTGGGAAGGCAGGAGTAGTACTGTATCAGAGACCGCAGTATAACTGATGTCCAGTCTCAAATCTGGAATTTACTGGCGCTCTCAACTGAGTAAGCCCAAGCGCTTTAGTTGCCTCTTTTTCCCGTAAATTATTCACATTTGTGGGAGGTGAGAAGAAGGCCAACCTAATCGTCAGTGGTACATGAAGCCATCAGAAGATATTCCAAGGAGACGACCAATTGTAGTCATTGCATTCGAATTGATTTTCCATAGTGTTTTAATTTAAACGGTTATGATTCAAATCGTTTCTCCTTATCCTTTGGTGTCGTGCGCGTACAGTTGTGGTCCGGTGTCAACGCTGAAGGTTCTCGAAGTGATGTGCGAGTATAGACTGACGAGACTTCGCTTGCCCTGGGAGACTTGTCTCACTTCGTAAGAATGATTGGAATTTTGGACCCGAGTCCCGTGTAGATGCTGGTGGAACGATTCTCGTTACCTTGGGTTCATGTTAGTCAGTGATGACTCCAAAGAGATCGGAAAGTTTTGAAGACAATTGACCCATGTTATTTTCTTGTTGAAGTTTCAGCCTAATGGAGATCTTGTTGCAGAGGAGGAAGCCATTGTCCCATGCAAGGGATTTCTTGATGGTGCGTTTGATGCGCTCGAAATCCGTGAAGCACGTTTATTTTTCGTCTTGTTGCACCTTGCCACCAAATAATAATCATAAACAAGAAATGAAACAAAACTTCATACAAATGATTTATCATTCATCACTCTCAAATGAAAACTACAACCACAAATCTCTAACAACCAAAACACACTTCCTAATATCAGAAAAAATAACTCATTTAACTGCAAGACAATACTGTTGATAAATATGCTTCCTGTCGGCCTTACTACTCCACCACTTATAAACAGCCCGTAACTTCTGAATAAAGGGTAAAAAACGCGTAATTTTTGAGCACGCCTACATTTCACTTCAGAACAATGCACAGAATTCGATAAGCAGGTAAGTGAAATTCATCAGTACCACTGAAATCATGACCCCGTAGCACGAAATTAGCGTGTTTAACAGCACCTCACGATATTGGCAAACGAGCAAATTTCTCTCTCAAGCGCAAAAGATGCCGCGGACGATGTATTGTATTCTCGAAGGTGACCGTGAACACACCAGTGCCACAAAAGCCTTCATAATTACAAAGCTCAATGCAGAAACACTTTCGGCCTAACGTTTGCGGCTACATAACCAGCATTGTATCAGCCTGGGGCAGATAACCTAATGAAGTACGCAAAGGCGAACAGCTTGGGCACCACGCTGGTCACGAACACGAAGTCTCAAAAAATCAACATTCTGTGAGACCAGCGCTGCAAACTCAAGAGATGAATGACTGGAGATGCCGCTGAGGCATGTCACAACAAATGCAGTCATCACACTTCAATCCAATTAAGTTACCAAGTTGGCAGCAACTTAAAGAACATCACCACTAAATTTTGCCAAGACTATCCGCGTAAACAGTCGTGAAGTAAGTTAAGAGAACGTTCCACGTAAACGAAAATGAAAGCATCAACGTAGAAATTATTCATCGGAATATCGAGTCTCTAATATCCAAGGCCTGAACATAGACAGCCTGGCATAACTTGCTAGAAAGCTGACTGAGAGCATGTCACACGAGTGTTGACCGGCGCATTTGAACATAGGCTGGCGAGATGACCCTAGCTCATGCTGTACTTCCTAGCACTAGGGTTTCCACACTGGAATTTAATAGGCAAAGATCCTCAAAGAAAGGGCTTTCTAAAAAAAGCCCAAACACGAAAATTTATGCCAAAAAAAGAACAATCTTGACCGTGAATGGATTGATTATAATGTAATTTCAGCGTCCCTTACCCCTAAAAAGGTGTTCAATGAGAGGAAGGATGAACGTATCATTTAGTATGGAGTTAAGGGCACACGAAATCTATGTATGAAGTCTCGTGCGAAGAGAAACTGTGAGTTGAGAAGGAAAGAAAGTTACAGGTGCTGAAAAACGGAACAGCAGTGAACCGAAAAAATGGTACTTTACGAAAAAGACATTTCAACAGAAAGAAGACCTAGCAAACTCTCAGCTCGGGACCTCATATTTTCCGTTGGGTTTGCTAATTCCCAGTGATACATTAGTTGTCTCCCCTCGAGGTGCGTTGACGGTAAGGAGAGCACAGGAAAGAGATTCTCATCTACGACCCTCTAAACTCAATACTATAGTAATGGTATTTTCGGGAATTGACCATGGGCTCGTATCTATTGAGCACCTGATAAGCAGAAGAAGATACAGCAAGTAACAATGAAATAGATTAGACAAATTAACCAAGGAATATCAAGCGTGTAAAATAAACAAAGATTCAACTGCACCACAAAGTGCCTAGCGCCAGGCCTTCTAGACAACACAATATAAAAGCACTTGCGCACTCACACATCCACACAACACCAACGAACGCTTAAGTTCGATGAAAATTTTAGACGTAAATTAGACAGCACACTTATGGCTCAAGAGGGTCGCTTTGAACTTGCATTTCTATTAACAAACATTTCAAGAGTCACCTACTGGAGGTAAGAAAGCATGAATATAGAAAACACTGAAAATGTACTTGAAGTTTATAATCAGATTACGTAGTATCATAGAACTTAATTTGTTTCGTCCGCTGCTTTGTAGCAGTTTCACTACCACAATAGCAAAGCATTGAGCTAAGTGTACTGTACAGTGAATTATTCAATACTCTCCGCAAATCATAGAAAGTCATCACAAAAGAATACAAACAGCATCATTTTATCTTTGACTGTCCAAACTTCATGTTTATACCATGAAAAGTTGATACATAAAATGAACACAGCTTATACTATTTCGTAACTTCCCTTCAGTACACACATCGTTAGTTAACGTGAACATTCAGCTGAAGTAGGTATACATTAACAGCAGGGGCGAACTATCAGCAGTGATTTTCCTTTGCTTGTGCTGAAGAGAAACTAGTAGAAATATTTTTCTTTCTGCCCAACTGTGCGGTAAAACCACAACTAACTACTTAAGAAAATTACTGTCCGTAATTTAAACGATGAAACTTACCAAAAAGTCAATCAGAAACACTGGAAGAAAGAACGAACATTAGAACTCACGTGAGCCTATCGACCCGAGTTTAGAGGAACAATTACTTTTGCAAGTCTCAATGTCTTCAAGATGTTTAGGATGGGATTAGATTATTAGTTAGTTTAAGCCTCCCTATCCTCAACAAATGAGATCCAAAGAGAGGAAGGACGGAGGCACCATTTAGTATGGAGTTAAGGGAACGTGGAATCTATGCAGAAAGGGCACAGAAACAGTGAGATGAGAAAGAAGTTTATGAAACAAGATCAAAGTTGAAGAAGAAAGCAGTACGTGTTGAAAAAACAGGACAGCAGTGAACCGAAAAAAAGTTGGTCCATAACGAAACAAAAACCTATGTTATTTTAACAAAAAGAAAGCCTACCTAACCTTTAGCTCGGGCCCTCACATTGTCCCCCTGGGAGCGCAATTCCCATAGATACAATAGTTGTATCCCCCTGAGGGGTGTTTAGGATGGGCCAAAGTGACTTCATATTTAGTGGCCCAAGTAAAAAAATATGCACCCAATGACGTGAGGATTCTATAACAGCTGCGGATGACCTTGAATATTGAATGGAATAGGAAGGAAAAAGCAACAAAGCGCATGACCACATTCTAAGCGCTCCTTTCGTTTCTTCTACAGTACTCTTTTTCAGCGGGATTATCAAAAGCATTAATATCGGATTATGTAGACTAGAAACACGGGCTACAGAGACGACAAAACGGAAATGATAGACTACCCAATGTGGGTACCGGAAATTAAGGAAATTCAAAACTACTTAACAACATAACAGTGAATAGTCAACACTTCCCAGCAATATGACATACATGGAAATTGAAGACAATCTGGCGACATGATACAAGGTAAGATATCAAAAATACACGGAAAGATATGGTTGAAAAGGAAAATTCCTCCTAATCCATAAACAAAAGATTAAGAAAAGAGCTTATTTAAGTAAAGAAAATTTGCAAACAAGTTTAAGAAAAGTAAAGAAAGAAACAAATTTAAGATAAGAAAAGTTAGAAACAAATTTAAGATAAGTAAAGTAACAAACAAATTTGAGAAAAGAAAAGTTAGAAACACACTTGAGACAAGAAAAGTAAGAAGCAAATTTAAAATTGAGCTAAATTAGTAAAGGACAAAAATCGAAACGTAAAACCAACCTTCTGGATCTCAACAAAGCGATGCTAAATGCAGAACATGAAATGCGAGGTCATCTCTACAAATCGACGAGTCTGTTGTCGCGAGGTGAGAGAACAGCGCTGTTTCTAGATAGGTTGAGTCCAGTATAGCGCTGAAAAACAGCAGGAGGTTTCAAATTCATCAACAAATTGTCAAGGCTGGTCGGCAGAAGAACTATTGTTTGCACTATTTCCTACAGTGAAAATAATTTCAATTTGGCGTTTCAGAGTAGTATACTAAGCATTTGTGCATACAAAGTTTCTATGATGGACAAAAAAACAAAAACTTTGAACCTTAAGCACATCATGCTGCGAGCCACTGCTTCAAATACTTTAGAACCTCACACAATAAATATGCAAGAAATTTTCCGTCGCAGCTTGGCTGACGAAGAACATCAAGGGCAACTAGTTCCTAGAACTCAATTTCAAAATCAAAATTCATGATAATATGAACTCATAAAAAATAATCCAATGGATGAGCAGAACTGACTACATGCTTTTAAAGGTTTTTGTAACAAAATTTGACAATTAGCAAGAAAACAAACCTTGAACAAAAATCACAATAATC
>JACJUY010001655.1:54292-94241 GCA_014220935.1 Platorchestia sp. MABIK | reverse complement strand
ATTTTGTCTTTTTAATCAAAGACTTTCTAAAAGATACAAAATTTACTTTAATATTTAAATCCAGATTTGTTTTAATTATTCTGGAATTTTCCGGGCACCACATGGGTACCCAACATTAATGGCTAACAAAGTAAATTGCTTCCAATACGAATGACCGAAAACTGTAAAATACATCAATAAGCAAATCCACTTTTCAACATTCGGCACATTTACTCAGAGCAATGCTTAGTAGCCGTCAGCTGCTCGAGATCGGAAAGAGGTCGGTGCCTCCTGCAAACACTGAACTACCAGACGGACGACTCATCCTTAAGATGTGCTCATGAGAAGTTGTCGTCCAGTCTGCCGTCGGGCCAGTAGCCATTGCACCCACGACCATCAAGCAAGATGAACGTGCGCAGTCAAGGGTCTTGAGAGTGCCGGTTGATAAGTCGGATTGTATCCTTACAGGAATAAGACAAGATGGCCGGTGAACTAAAGTGCTAATGTTCTCATCAGTGTTGCTTTCCAGACGTTGGTGTGTGTATGACAATTTAGAATTAATTGAGGAATCCTGTCCGCAAAATAGGGCAGTGGGTACTCGTTGTTCGTGTTTTTGCGCCGATTTAGGTAATCTTGCGTCAGGTTTCGAGAAGTTTTGTGTTTCCGACCGTTATAATTTTCCCAAAAAGTGAATGCTACAACCTAAAGAAGATTGATTTTCGTACCCAGCCCTCATGTATCATTTTCTTCAGCATTAATTTCGACAGTAGTGAGGTGATTCTGTTCCTTACGCTTTGAAAGTTCACTTTTAAAAAATTACGAGAAATTTTCACTATATCCGCATTCAAACGTAAATAAAAACGTAAAATAGGTGATCGGAGATTGGATCTCAGATACTCGAATGTACAAATTTTGCTTCAGGATCTCACATGTTTCTTCCTCATTGTTGTATCATAGTTAGCAGTGACCGCTGGACGCGCGGCTTCTGTTACGTCCTCAAATCACTGAATGCGTCACCGTATTTCTTCAGCAACATTCATTCTAAAATTAGTTGCGTTATCGCAATCGTCAAGCTCACCAATAACACAGAGTTTAAAGCTATTTTCCCCACGTTTTTCCGCCATATAATCCGAATTCACTTTGACTGTATTGTTCTTGTAAACCAACAAATGAACCCATGCGCAGTTGGAATTATAATGATTAGCTAATGGTGAAAATTAAAGTAAGGTAGTATTTATTTGAAGCAAGTCAAGTTAAGTTTACGAGATACCGGTTTATTTACGTAACGTCCGCACAAAAGGATATTTCAGTGTCAAGTCCGACATGTTCAAACATATGAGCACGCTTTGATCAATGATCTTTAGGACATGACGCTTTCAGTATCAATGGGCAAGTACTTGATGGATATTTTGAGTGTGTTCCGTTTTCACTGAACAACTTTCCCCTGAGGGTCAAGTAGCAGATGTAATTCCAGCTCTAGGGTCTCTACCGTTAAGACCACTAAGTATCTGACAACACAGTAGGGTTACGAGCTGATAGTAAAATACAAATTAATGTGAAATAAAATATTCTTGCAGTGTTTTGAATTTTATCAACCATTGGGTTGATAAAAACTCAATTATTTATATTTTATATCATTTATATCAACCCAAATATAATTATGTAATTGAAATTCTCGGGAATTATATATAATTTAATTCCCCAGACTTAACCCTGACGGTCTAATTTCATGATCCCGTTCAAAAAAGTCTCCAAAATATTTCTGATGAAAAGTACGGCAAACACAAGTTCCTGTTGTTTGTAGAGGTGGTCGTAGCTCACTCTCGTCTTCGAAGGAGGATTCAAAATGTAGTTGTGTGAAAGCTGCTTCTGTATATCACTAAATATTCAAGGCATGAATTGTGTTTTCTGAATTTTGTTATTAAGCCGCTGTTAATACCTAACGGGACTGAATTTATCGTTTGCTTGCGGTTTTAGAACTATTTTTATTGAACGTTCAGCGACATTTAGGAGTATTTATTTTATTACGAGGCGTCACTATGTAACTCCTTCAAAAGATAGAATACCCTTGTTATGAAAAAAATCGACTTACAAAGTATGAGTCCAGAGTCTTAGACTTCATCGTGATCAGTGAGTAAACATGATTAAATTATTTAATTCAACTAACAATAAAGATTTTACACCTTGTATACTAATTGGAATTTTACGCCAATTTCCGTGGGAGTTGAAATTAAGTTACAACTTGTCTTCATTTATGTTCGGAAAATTCGGATGTCTTTGTTAAATTCAAATCCCACGTAAGATCCAATTCAACCCTACGTAAGATCCAATTCAACCCTACGTAAGATCCAATTCAACCCTATGTAAGATCCAACAATCTACAATACGCCAAGGTACGAAAGGCGCGGGCAACGCTTTTTTTCGTTCGTTTTTTCCTTCATTCGTGGGCTTGAAAGCCCTAGTCCACTGCGTCGAGTTTAGAAACTAACGAAACTTGATTTCGTCTCAAGATGAGAAAAAACACAACTGGTGTAAAAAAGGTTGCCTCTGCCTGGTTTTCTCACTTCGTCGTGACTCGCACCTTTTTGACAAGAAAGTTCTTCCGCCTGCAATGATCAACAAGCTTCTCTAATTCAATAAAATAATTTTCTTCCCCGTCGTGCCTCTCGATAGCTTTCTAATGCAAGTGCACATTAACCAGGATGTTTTTTTGTGGTTGCAGTGAATCTAATTCCAAACTGCGTAGTATAAGCGTTTCGTCGCGCATAACACTACAAACGAACACTTAGAACTTTTACGAACGAACACTTTTTATATTAATGCCTTCTTATCTCTCTCCTGAAATCTTAATTCAAAATGGGAGATGGGATAATACTTGGCTTTCCGGTTTTTGAATGTTCATCCTTATTAAATATTTATTCCCTCATTTATGGTTTATTTTTCGTTGAAGTCCATCCTTCTTTAAAATCATTTATCATTGGAAAAATAACGGTGCCCATTTCCAGTTTACTTTCACTCGATACAAAACCCAAAAATTGCAAGAAACAGACGAAGTGAAAGTGTATGGTACTTTACGATTGAAATTCTACTGTTATGCTACATGTTATTCCTCATGAACTTTATTCCAAATCAAAAATTCGTGGTCGCTATTTTCAAGCGGACAGTTGAACACACCGAACAAGTCAAAATCAAAGTAGGCTCATCTAAAATTTTATTATACAAATTTGGTAAGCTTTTCCAAGATTTTACGTTTGCTTAAGAGGATCTGTTTCGCTCCTAACCCGAGAAGAATATTCTTCCATCGATCATTTATTTTACACTTGAAATGACACTAGTTCCCCGTACTTACCTAGTTATGCATTGTTTTTCACTTTTGCCATTTCTGTCAAGCTCTTTAAGGCCAGGCTAAGGTCATACGCTGTTACGTAATCATTTTCTAGGAAACTTCTTTCAAATTATAGGCCTGTTTTCAGGAGTGGAATAAATGCAATTCTTTGAATAAAAAACAATTTTTACACAAAAGGAACTTCTAGAAACCACCGCAACAAAATTACAACCATAGAGATTAAAATGGGCATTCAGGAAAAATGCTTTGCACGTTGGCCACCAAATCACATGCAAGGCTCAGTCTCCCGTCTGCCCGAGACAATGTTTTCATGACACCCTCCAGCGTAGATCTTATTTTGTGCATATGCAACAATCTGCCTTTCAAAATATTCTTCATTCTTCATAGGCAGGGAGAGGTAGGAAAATACATTATTATCCGAATGAATTTCTAATGAATTTCTGTGTCACCAGCAAGTAAAATTTGCTGTTCTTTCTTCTCAGAAGTACCATAAAGGGCGAAACAGCAATGTTCCTTTGAAATTTTTTTGAAGCATTGTGTCATTGTGTCGAGGTCATGGTGTCGTTATCGAATGTATTTTTATACGCTTCTGTCTTTGTATGATGTTGAGGATGAAAGATGGAGGGAGAGAGATATTTGTTCGTAGTTTTTAAGTAATTAGGTAGAGCGCAATTTATGCTCACTTCCTACTTCAATCGGTAATTTAGAGGAGGCTTTTGAATTTAGGTGAGGCTTGAATAACTACGAAAAAGACATTTCAATTCCAATTTTCACTTCTTCGGCCGCACAACATCACACATGTTACAGATGCTCCAAGTAATAACGTATCACTAAATTAAAAAAATACGGACCTCATCCATCTTCTCTTTTTTTTTCTAGCATCACAGACCTGTTAACTGAAAGGCTTCATTATTGCCCTTGATTGTAATCACCTTCATGCATGAATTAACTAAATCTGTATCTTCATTCTCTTGTCCATTGCAGAGCTATACTTGCAGTCATACTTTACGGAAGAGAACTTTTTATTTCATGGAACGGAGCTATCTTCGGCAATTTAAACGTATTGGATCTAAGCAAGAAACAATGATCAGTTTTCGAAGCATTGTGAATCAGTAATATTATTTAATTATTCAAAGAAAAGTTTCGGGAGGAGAATATATTTAATTCTGACCAAAACAACCATGGTGCTGTTCAGCGCAGGTAAGAATTTATAACAATAAACTGTATTTGTTTAGTTATTATATTGGTACTTGAACCAAGTACAATTTTGTTATGGAATTTCATAATAACAAAGTTTAAAGTTATGTAGCGCCTATGATGATTTTTAAATGTATAGAGAGACTGATATTTATTTTAATGTGATTTTGTGATTTATTTTTATTTAGTATTTTTAATTTCTTCTGAGTGTCATTACAGCCGTTATATGGTGCCTTTGTTATTTGTGGAGTACAATTTTATTTATCGCATTATGCTTCACCTGGTTGTGTATGCGTGCTATTGAATCAAGGTGATAACTGTTGTTTTTGAACATATTCATCATAAATTCGCTTTCAAAAGTAGTATTCACTTATCGTGTAATGAGTAATATTCCAATTATGCAGTACCCATTCCTGTTACATAACCACCTTGTTAAAGCTGTTGCTCATTAATAAACAGCAAAATTCACTCTTATCTACCGAAACGAACCCAGCTTTGAAGAAAGTCGTTCGCTTCCTGCACCTAAGGAAAGTTTGCGACTAGTTCACAAAAACTCGCCTTGAAACTGAAGTCTATTCTCACTCATGTTTTTTCTTCTGTAAAACCAGACCGATAGCCTGAAGAAAAAGCTCAGAAAGTCTCACAAGGAAGCGGTGGCATCTCCTGTGTCTGTGTGTACTACCGTATTCAGAGTAATATTTGCGCTCGCCCTAGGTGTCATACTGGTGTCATACAAGGAACATGAGCTACTTTTTGCTAGGGCAAAATTTGTTCGATGACAAAAAGAAAAAGAGAGATTTTGAAAATCAAAGCTTAAGGGATTTAAGGGATTTAATGGATGAGACCTAAGGAGGAGATGTGGGCACAACCTCCAGAGAACGTTAAGGGACAGAATATAACGCAGTAGGTAGTGCGTAGGTATCGTTAAAGTAAATATTAAGAATTAAATTTGATGGTAATATTTGCTGATAAAAGTAAGGTTCGATCAAATTTTTTTCACTATAAATAAAAATATCAATGTACTCCTAGCGTGTTCAGAGTATAGGGTCCCAAGATAAATACATGAAAACTTGTTTTTAGAGCTGGTTCTAATTAAGCGTATTTGCTTTTGTTTGTGGATTTTTTGTAAATGCTTTTTACTTCACGCGTGATTCATTCATGAATTTCACCCTTCAAGTTGACCCGGATTGCGCTCATATGTGCTTAAATTTTCTTGACAAAGAAGTACAATTATCATTTGGATTTGATTGGGGTTCTGGTAATATTTTTATGAAACTTATTCACTGAAGTATTTATAAGAACATAGAATGGAAATAAAAATTCCTTGATATTCGTGAAGCATTGTCTGAACTACCAGATCTCGAGATTGTACATGACTTTATGCTCGTTATGTAAAACACTGTTAAGGTATTTCAGTTTGCTTCTGTTTGTTTGCTTGTTAAGGTATTTCAGTTTCTGCAGTCTGCTTGAACCTTTTTTCACACAAACGCAGAGCACAATAGAATTCAGGAGATAGACAGAATTTTGAAAAAGTTATTAGAATGCGAACTTAAATTAAATATCGATAGACCTTAGTTGAACTTCAGTAAAGCTAAAATAAGTATCGAAATCAACATGCATTTCTTCCTTATAATAGAGAATTTATGATAGTCCTATTCTAGCGTAAATATGCTCTTGGTTGCTTGAGCCGAGTTATTTAGTAGCTGCTGTTGTTGTTAGGGCTTGTTCCTCCAGCAAGTACATGGAAACTTAGTTTATGCTGAAGTCTGCTGAATATGGAGGTCGAACTACGTTGTTGAGTTCACTTTCATGCTCCTAATGCCGTTTGCGATCACCTTAACTCGATGAATCAACTATGTTTGACTGAAAGCGAGGACTTGGCGATTGCAACCAGGCTTTCGAAACCCGCTTGCCTGATCGCATAACGTTTTTGGCATTTTCTCTTTTCACTGGATTTTATGCTGTTGTGTCCAATTTCTCTTCTTTTATGAAATCGTTCTTTGTTCACTTTACACAGCTCTCCCTTAATGCCCGCAAGCTCGTGATTTATGAACATTGAGCTGAGGTTTGCGGCCTCAACTGTTGCCTGTTGACGAACTATTTCGGTCCTTCTCGGACCCTCTTATCCAATTTGTCACCGAGCCTATTGGGGCGTGGAATAACTTTGTAGCGTAGTTCCTCGTACACTCGCTTCATTATGTTTCTCGCTTGAAGGGAGAGAAATCACTCGTAATTTCAAGTGTAACCATCGAAAGGCCCTTCCTAAAAAACCTTTGATTGCTTTGAAAAATTGAGAAAATTGTTGCTATGTTCAGATACGAAAAAGTTGAATTTAGTCAAAACTGGCGCCATTCAGAAGTTAGATTGCATTAGAACTGGGCCAAGTTTTTAGCTGTCGAAGTAGCGTGCATGATACGCTTACTTTCCAATATTATAAAAAATCTTGGGCATTATATTGCACACATTTACTGGACGAACGATTAATTAATGTCGACTCTCCAAACAGTGGGCATCGCCCACAATGCTTCAGAGGGGAATTTGGGTGAGAATTCAAGCAAAAAATGTTACATCAGAGTGAAATCATGAATTTGAGTTGCATCTGATGGTGCGCGTGCACGAAGTTTGTCTGAGTGTGTAAAGCTCTCGAACAGCAATTAGTTTTTCTCATTGATTTTTTACCTGTTAGGTTTAGTGAAAACGAAACTTTCGTTGTAGATCTCCATTTGTGAATTTCCCTTAGTAACCATGAAAAAACGACGCATATTAGTGAAGAAAAACTTGCCGATAAGAAAGTGACGTCTCATCGTGGCCCGGACACATCCACACATCACCGATGGTGGCGCTTTTTTCCCGATGATGGGGTGACATTTTGGAGATTTTCCCCCATGATATTATTGAGCATGTCCCCAGAATGTTTCTTTCGTCGGTTTCACTGAGAGTGAGAGAAAGTGACTGTTTTTGGGCCGGGATTCCTCACCGAAGTTTGGATGACCGAGCACCTTTACAGGGCTCTCAAATGGGCAGGTGTGGAAAAAACCTCATGTATCGCTGTTTGCAGGAAGTGTTTTATACATGTTTTATTTTAGCGGCTCTCTTTTCTTAAACGGTTCCTTCATTGTGTCGAAATTGATTCTTCGAAAACTGGTTTCTGCTAATTTTCAAATTATATTTCTTGTGACCATGTACTTGAAATTTTAGAATCACGCCAACGCTAATTACCTTCAAACTTTCTTTTATGAGAGGACGGTTCCGTTTAAATAATATTAAAATACTAACAAATGCATCCAAGTTACTCCCACTTCTTTTGGAAGTTTTGGTAACAAATCAAAATGCGAGCGTGATGTGTGCGTTGTTCAATTAGTTTGTCGTGGGCTAGTATAAAATTAGATGCTAAATAATTTAAAAAGGCTTAGACTATTATCTTTTAATAGTAGATGTAAAATAATTAGATTTCAATAACTTTTATTTAAAAAAATTGAGTATTAAAACGCAGAAACTGAAGAAATTGCTTTTTTGCGAACTATGAACTGAAGTTTCAGAGCTTCACAAACAAGATATTATCCTCATTCGATGAATTAGAAGGGGATTTTAATACAAAAGAATTTCTTCTGGGGGGGGGGGAATAACTTTCTAGTCCACCGACGAGGAAGTCATTTTATTGCAATATTTGGGCGAAAGTTTTGATGTTATGAGGAAGAGTTAACCAGTTCGAGAGCAGTAACCAGTTATGGGCAAAGTTTTTTGCCTTAGCATATAGGTAATAAAAACGACGCTTCTCCATTGACGTTTCACCGCTCAGTCAGTAAGTATATGGTAGACTTAGCCGATGAGTGTAACCAGATGTCGTTGATACTGAAGTTAGTTTCTGAATGGGAGTTCGTGAGGTATATCACATTAATTAGAAACATTAGAAATCAAATGAAGGAGAAGGTTGCGAAACTATAACAAACAAAGTATGATTTTTTGCGATTTCGAAACGAAAGAAATTTTGAACACTACTTTTATATTAATTTTTATTACTTTCATTTAAATGTTGAACCTTTCTGTTTTTCATAAATACTGGTGCGAAGCTTAAAATTTCGCATTATCAAACAGCAATTGCCCTATTGAAAACTACTAATTTCATAACTTAAATTTGCGTTCAATGCTCGTTGCTTCCATCAAACTCAGCTAAAAACGGCAATTTTAAAATTATGACGGAATATTCTGTTTAAGATTCAAAATACCAAAAAAGTTACACGTCAGAACCGAAAAACCTTTGGGAAAATATGTGGCTGCATCAAACCACTTGCTCCAGATAAGGTGGATCAAAGTTAGAAGACGATTAAACACAAGTAGCTGGATCGAAATAACTGGCTTGTAATAGCTCTTTTAAAAAGTAATGAATACTTAACTGTCTGAAAAAACGCATCACCGTGTCCGTAGGTTCAGCTGAGAGCTGTCTGATCAAAGAATACAATATCGATGAGTGGCAGAATGTGTTCACTAAAGAGGTCGTCTGAAATGTGCATGGCTTGAAACTACCAGCTTACCTCATATTCGTCATTTCATTATAATCCTGGAGCTGCTTTTTCTTTTAATGGATCCAGTGGAGAGTATTTCTCCCGGGAGAATGAAAGCAGCGCATTTGCTTGCTCGAGGCTGCCGAAGTTAGAAAGCAGAGCGTTTTGAATTGTAGCTTTGGGCAGCTCGAGGCGTGACTGAGGAGGGAACAACTCTAAGAACTTTTGAATATAGGCACGTCGATTGAAAATGACCAGAGATGACTTTCTCAACTGAGTGTGGCCAGAATTTGAACTTTGATGTGAATTTCTGTTTCTCGTGGAAGATGAAGACATACGAATTTATTTGACGGCTAAATAATTGTTTCTTTTTAGAATCGGATTAATATCAAACTAGAGAATAGGGTTTGTTCATTTGATGAACTTTATTCATTGAATTAAGCTAATGTAGTAAATTGGCTAATTGTTGCTGTGTAAATTTAAACTTCATTTACTTGATCAGTATAAAATTGCTGATGTTCAACGACTTATTTTAAAAAAGCTTTTCATCAGACTGTGAACGTCAAATGACAATAAAATAATCTATTCAAAGAGATGCCTTTATCAATTTAACTGAAATTTCCCACACAGCGAATTTGATCAGGTCAACGTATTAGCGATTCAGATTTTATTCCAACCCTCTAATGTCCTACAGAGCCGCACAGTCCTCTTTTGAAACCAGCCTTAAACATCTTATTTCTCGTTGTATTTCTTCCCTAATTTCTTCTTCGAAGTTCACTATCGGCTGACAGTAACTAAGTCCTCGCCCTGACGTACATGACAACGGGATGCTGGCGTCACTTGAGGGTAAAATGAGTGGTAGTGACGGTGGTTGTGAGAACAGTAATACGAACACACTGATGGTAAAATGTTAAGCCCAAGGATCGATAGTCTTTATCTGTTCTTCAAGTGCTACAAATGAAAAATGTTTCTCTTCCTGCATCCATAACTACCGTTAGATAGAAGCAAATCTATCTTGAAACACAAGTAGCAAACACAAACATTGCGCGCTTCAAGCACCGCTGACCAGAAAAGTATAATTTCTTCAGGTGTTCCTAACGGTTAGCAAGTTTAGCTCGCTAGAGGTACATTCCGCTAACGAGAAGCAAGGTTTACGCGACAGAACTTGAATCCGCAAGTCATCTAATTTTAGAGCTTATTTCTGCCATTCCATTGCCTTTCCTAAAGCTCGAAATTCCCGAGAATTAATCTTGCACATGAAACTAGTCTCTGAATGAAATTCTGAATTGCAGTGTGAAATGCTGCGACTTTGTTCAAAATTCTCAACAAACGACGAAGGTATTTTTTAATGTGACAGTCATGCTGTTTAATGCTATTGAACTGGTGCGCAAAACGCTGCCACTGATTTTTTAAAACTTGTTTTCGTTCTATGTGTGCCCGTGCATATTTTTCATTCTACAGATGGGAACCATGCAGCGTTGGTGATATGACATGCGGGAGTGTGTAACATCAGAGTGTTTTGTCATTATTTTGAAACGAAGGCCATAATTTGAAGCATGCTAAGATGCGTGCGTTCAATTTCATTGAATATATCTTCGTAGCTCTCAACTAATAGTGAACCGAATCAATGTTGGTGATATCTCATAATACTTCTGTGTCCTTCCAACCCAAGTGTGTTGGAAGGATGCTGAAAGAAATATTTTAAGCAATTGTTTTGAGTGAGAGAAATAAATTTATTTAGGAATTGCGACAAAAGACAGATTCTTGTCGGGGTGTATTAATGTACATAATCGTTGTCGAATATGACTTAAACTTGTTGTACGAGAATGGAAAATAGTTTTTTTACGTGTTTTCCTCTTTGGAAATGCATAAGCGTTATTTCTATTTCATTCGAGGAGTATTAGTCGTTAAATTTAATCGACATCCTGAAGATTACAAATTGAATGGCATCAGCGATGCAAGTTTAGAAGTCAAATTTATTTCAAACTGAGGCTGGCAGTTACTGTCATTGCTTGAGATTGAATTACTCTCTGAAATATTCCGGGGGAAGAGAACAGGAAATAGTCGAAACAAAATATATCTGTCAACATCTTTGACTGAGAAAAACTGCATACACAAACAGACATTTACACGTACAAACATTTACATCTCTTCCCTTCTAGCACGTACAGACATTTACATTTTTTCAGGTACAGACAATTATACGTACATACATATAAAAATTTACATCTCTACAATTTTAGCTCATGAACAACAAGTGCAATATGTTTCACTAAAGCTTAACCCGTTTTGCAGAAACATCATAAAATTAAAAAATAATTACATTGTTTCACGAGAACTCCATGATATAATTACACTCTCAAGCGATTCGTTACGCTGGCTACTGGGTGTTCCTCAAGGAGCAGTGCATGGCCCTCCAGTTGCCTGGAAGCAACAGCGTCCAGCCTTGTGCGGATACAGTTAGGGAAAGTACGAAGAAAAAGCTGTGAAGATGAGCATCTCTCGTCACACTAACCTGATTAAGGCAGGCACGGGTCGTGGATTGCAATGTCGTAACCTGTAGCTCCGAGCTCGTGTGTTTGTAAGTTACAAGGTGCTCGTTCATGTCTGTCGCTCATGTATTTGGATCAAGTTTCCTTCATCTCGGGATGGAGTGTATTTGAAATAGATTTAAAAACCTGGATGGTGTACTGTGGAGAGCCGAGTGACTTTCGAATCGTCTGCGCACATAAACTTTGTGTGGTTACTAGACACATAACTTCTTTATAGTAGGCCATAATGTTATTCTGTTTATTAGAATTTTTCCGCTAAATTTATCGTTATTCGCTTTCGGAAGTAGAAACTCAGTTCTTAATATAAATTATTCATTGACTTGCTGCTCATTCACATACATAAATAGATTTTGTTTATACGGCTTGATTTCAGTGAACTAAGAATAGTTTTAGTTACCGTGTGCGGTGAGTTCTTTTTTGGACAATTCTCAGAAAGATTTGAGTTCATGCATAAAATAAGTTCAGAATTGTATTTTTAAGCTTACTTTATTCATCCATGGACTCCAAGTTTACCTTATTGACGGAGTCCAACCTTCATTCATTAAATTCAAGCGTACTTAATTCGAGAACCTTAGCTTTACATTATTCATGGAGTTCTGTCATCTTTCGTGAAGCTCAAGGTTATTTCATCCTTGAAAGCAAAGCATACTTCAACAATACTAGCCCTGATTTTATTTTACATTTAGAGGTTACACGTCCTTAAAATCCATAATGTCAGCCTCGACTATGGCACTGAAGACTACACTTTCAGTGATGTCATTTTAATTTACGGATTAGATAAATTTAGTAATCTTAGACATCATTTGTTTACATCATTTAACGGCGATCTATTCACAATTGCCATAGTATCCCGAGAGAAAAACAAGATATAATTGAAAATTTCTTGATACGTGGTAAATTTGTGACTCTTACTAATTTTGAATGATAAATGGTGAAGGTTCCGTAGTTAAAAAATTCTTACGCTTATAATTATTTTTCTACGACGTCAGCTGCAAAGGCGCAGAGTTAGACCTATGATTGAAAGTTGAAAAAATTGTTGTGCGGAAGGAGATAGTTTCGAGAAAAAGTATAGTTGCTACTATATACCCTGAACTGAAGAGTAAAATCGAACATGAGCATTTCACTTGAACATTGGACCTCAGAAATACCTTTGCGTATTTAATATCCTGAAAAATGATTTTGACTACGTGATACTTGCGCAAACATGCGAGTAGCGTGAAATATCTGCTTGACAAAAGGACGGAAGGAAATCGATGGCTTTATTCAATCAAAAAATTAAATTAAATCTTCAAAGCTACAGGACTTGCACTTTTTCTAAGTTTCTGGGGTCATCACATATTATATGGTATGATTTGTTACTGTGGTGGTCAATGTGCTTTTTGTGAGCAAGTCAAGCTTATTAAGACTCTCCATCTGATACGTCGGATGTGCTGAGGTCTATCAGCACATTACAGCAAAAAACAAATTTTTTACTTTAAGTTCTTTTGAGCGGAATAATTGTTGTGGAATTAGATGGAAGACATCTGATACTTTCTTGTGATTGAATTTATTCCGAAAACGTGAAAAACATTGTTCAAAGATGAGTTATAGCAACATTATCAATGCAGGGAAATTTTTCACTCTCGTACAAGTAAGAGTCTCAACAATCTTGTTTTTTGCCATCGTCCTATTTTGTCATCGTCATACAAACTCGATGCGATTGATTCCAGTTGTCATCTACTTATCTAAACGTATCTTATCAACTTATTTAGAATAAAACGTAAACCAAATAATGCATAAATCTTTACATTCAGATTCAGAGCTTATTTCTGTCGTTCTGAGGAGTTGAAGTTTAGATCGTGCATGAGTTTGTGAAGCTAAGTACATATTTGTGAGATGGATGTCAGTTCAAATTTTGATTTTGGAAAAGTGGATGAAATTATTATTAGTGTTTACCTGTCGTGACAATGATTCAAATTGAAAAAATCGTGCATGCATCAACAGTCTTTTTACGTAAGACGAAAAAAGTTCGATTGATCTTTACATGCAAATCGTTTTTGTTTATATGAAGACACATTCCTGAGACTTTTCTTTACTCATGGAAGAATTTCACTAAAAATTATCACAGCCAAAACAAACATGTGATGTCTACAGACGCTCGATACCCAGTTATCATTCAAGTCAGCTAATCCTATTCTTCTAGAAATCCTATTATGTAAAACCCCTACATAAGTCCCTTCCCTTATTCAAGCCCATAATGCAAGTCACTTTTTAAATTGGGATCTTTGTTTCTCTTTCCAAAAAATTACCACGGTCCGTTTTTCTAGCGGCTGTCGTGCGAGTAGAAGGCGAGCCGTTATACGTGGGACAGATGCTCACGCAGGCCCGCCTTGCACCGTTAATTATGGTAGATCTGAAACTTGGCTTGTGCTTCGTCTCCACCTGTCTTACCTGTGTGTTTTTGGTGGTGACTTGAATGGTATTCTTTTTGGTTCACATGATTTTCCTGTGTGTTTTTGGTGGTGACTTGAATGGTGATCTTTTTGGTTCACATGTCTTTCCTGTGTGTTTTTGGTGGTGACTTGAATGGTATTCTTTTTGGTTCACATGACTTTCCTGTGTCTTTTTGGTGGTGACTTAAATGGTAATCTTGTTGGTTTTCTTGAACTTGATGTTGCTAGGTGATGATACGAATGGAAATTACGTGTATGTTTGTTACGTTAATCGTGAAATTGAAGCTATGTTGGGTGACGCAAGTGCAATTACATTTAACATCGGTGCGTTTGAAGCTAAGCATAGTTGCTAAATGATGACGCAAATGAAAATTCTGTTGATAGTGATGGGCAGGAAGTTGTTTAAGATGTAAATTTAAATGATGTTGGAAAATGGTTCCTTGGAATTTATAATTCAGTGGGGTATAAGAAAATATATGGGGTAAAAGAAAATTATGTTTGGTAATGTTCTCTTTTGAAATTGTGCAAAAAAATCTTGTGATAAAAACATTAGGAATGTTGAAAGTCTAGTGAATAGTATTGTCTCATTTTAAGTGAGTGTCGAACAAAATGAGAGTAGCGAAAAAAAATGTCGGATATTTAATGATCATAGTTAATTAAAGGCCCTGTGCATAGTAGGCTAGGCACCATGAGCTACAGTTTCGAAAAAGTATACTTTTTAAACGTCAACTTCCTTCTCATATTAACTGAATCTTAACTAAGATGGCGTTCCTTCTTTCTAATTTGCTATGGTACTTCATGCTGCCGATCATCTGCAACTTTCGAAATTAATGCGAGTTTGAGGAACCAGTTGTATTATTTGTCTCTACGTTAATGAAGTGAACACTCTAGCTCTTCAAGAAAAATCGCAGCAAATTTCTGTGCTAGGCAGTGTATTTTATTTTCACGTATGCACCCCTTTTGAAATCGAACCATGTAGAACATAGGAAAGTGATCGCGCAGATATTCTCTCATCTGCTCGGCGGGATTCAAATTGAGAAATGACTAAAGAGTTTATTCTGAGCGTCCATTAGGTTCATTAATGACTCCGTAGAATTTAATCAGGTCTGTCATTGAAGATAGGCTGTAGATCCAAATTAATAGCATCAGGAAAAACACGGGATTTTGGCTTGATCTTTGCATTCAGAGCTAGGAATGTCGTATTACTCTGACTGCGCATCATTCTAGATCATTCAAAGACAGGCAATATTAACGAAGATTTGCAATAACTTGAAAAACACAGGAAACGAACCGACAGACTTTGAATGCCGTTATTCCTTTCGAAACCCGTCAACTCAGTACAAAATTTAGCGAGCAAAAGCAAGTGAATACGCTCAAAATTATCATAAAAGCAGTTATTTTTTCTCGTTGCTAACCAGACTTCAAACAAAAATAAATTCCATCCTACTAGAGATGGAATACGCTCTAAATCATCATAAAAGCAGTTATTTTCACTCGTTGCTAAGCAGACTTTAAACAAAAATAAATTCCATCCTACAAGAGATGAAGTACGCTCAAAATTATCATAAAAGCAGTTATTTTCACTCGTTGCTAACCATACTTCAGACAAAAATAAATTCCATCCTACAAGAGATGAAGTACGCTCAAAATTATCATAAAAGCAGTTATTTTCACTCGTTGCTAACCAGACTTTAAACAAAAATAAATTCCATCCTACAAGAGATGAAGTACGCTCAAAATTATCATAAAAGCAGTTATTTTCACTCGTTGCTAACCAGACTTCAAACTAAAATGAATTCCATCCTACAAGAGATGGCATGACTCAGCGAGTCGGTACACCCAGACCGATGGGGAGGCAGAAATACACGATGGTGCGTTAGAGTCCCCGGCGGCCGCTGGTGGAGCTGCAAGTGTAGACACGAGCCCCGCGGGCAGCTGCGGGCGCATGCAAATTCTTGCTCGAGTGTTGCACCGCCGCGACGCACTTTTTCTGGGCAGACCACGCACGGCGTGTAATGATATTATGATGTGAGCGAAAAGCTTTTTATGTGCAAAATATCTTTATTGGTTTATTTTTCATTACAAATCTTGATGACAATTTTTTTCACCTTTTTAAAGTAAGGAGAACAAGTTAGCGAGTGAAGTGCATGCTTAATGAGCAGAATTGTACTTCTTCTAACATCTTGAATCTGTCTTCTCTGCTCTCTAAAATCCCCCGAGAAACTGTACATACTCCGTTGGAAGTAGCTCCTTGAGTTAGGGTTGATAATTTTCAATGATATTTTGACTCAGGCCACCTGAGAGGACAAATTGCCAGCCCGTCGTATTATGGTACAAGTTGCCAGCTGGATTTGGAGCGATGGCACAAATAGTTGTATACTCGATGCTTGTCATGGTATGATTGTACATGTTGTCTGTTTGTCATGGTGTGATTGTAAAGTTACCAATTTATCTTGGTATAATCATGGTATAAGTTTTCAAGCCATCAAAGTATGATAGTATAAGTTGTCAAACTGCCAAGGTACGGTGATATAAAACCAGCTCGTCCATGTTCGATGTTGCAAATTGCCAGCCTATAATGCCTAATCAACTCGCGAAAAAAGACCTCAAGTAACTGAGAATAATAACTTCTGATAAGCAGTGCGATTTAATCATACTGCGTTTTGTACTATAGGATTCTCCGTAATACTGACTCGTTCAGTGATGCACAGTTCTGTTGCGTTCCCACCACATTGACAAAGCCATGTAACATCAAAAATGCCCTCAAACACAGCACTGAGGATGGACAAAAAAATACATTTTACCGTAATTTCGCAGCACACGGTGTGGAGATCCTGAGAGGATCGAGGAGCTTGATATCGTTAAATACACTTTTGTTTCACACTCCTACGCTAACTTTACATCTGACACCATATTTTATGGTCTCTGAAGTATTGTAAACTGAGCTGTGGTTGTCACGTTTCTTATAGTTGTTCAAGATCCATGCAGAGTTGTTACATGTTCCAGCTAGTTATTTATACGCCCGTCTCATTAAGGTACGTGTTCCTTGTGCCACCAAATCATGCATCTTCAAAACCAAGTGATTTTACTCTTTAGCTGATTATTTTACCGCTCCAATTGCAAGTGACAGTCGCTCATACGTCTCTGCTAGTTGTAGGCTCTCAACAGTTAGTTTGATTCATCGCAAACTTTGAGATAGGTAAAGCAAGACACTTCGTCTCTTTTCCTCGATTTACTATTATAAGTCTCGGTTAAAGTGTAGCTAACCGGCTAAAAATTAGCGTAGGCAAAAAGATCATCGACCCAACACAGAATACGACCGGTAGGAGGCATGCACTATTTTTTTTCTAATGAAACTTATCTTTCAAGAACCTTTCTTCCCATATTCTAATCACGTTCTTAATCTAAATCAATCTTCCCACATTTTAAATTCTTGTGGGAAGAACTTGTCATCCCACACTCTAATTTACAGGTAAGCTTCTGAAGAGTTATTTTAATGGAAGCGTGAACTTTGTAACTCCGTGCGAGCTCTTGAGTTCTATTTAACCGTAATCAGAATCACTCGATGTGAGGTGCAAAAATACTATAATGGCTTATCTACCCGTCCTGTGCTTCGCAGAGCCCGGGTTGTGGCGGCCTAATGCTGGTCTTACATTAGGTATCCTACTCTGTCGTAAAAGTATCTTATCTTATTTTTAGCAAGCTATCCAATTTCGAACAAATCCCTGTATTTATTTTTATCAGTTGTTCTAAAATATTGATCGAAAGAGAAATATAAACGTTACAAAAATTTGGAGAGACAATAGTATAAGATATCACTAGGTTTAATTCCTGCACATTTCAACTGCAACATGTAATGCTCGTTAGGTGAACTCTTAAGTTTGATGCATAAATGAGTGCGTTTTTTAGGGTGCTGATCATAACCGATTTTTAATAGGCATCTGTGGAGCATTGGTAACGATTTCTTGATCTTATTTTAAATTTCTTAAGATTCTATTTCATTCAAGATTAAATATTTATCCTAGTGGAGTGAAACCTCCCTGCAAGCTTACCTAAAAAGAAATCAACAGGATGTTGGTTTAGAGATCGAGATGGCCGAAGAATATCGCTGTAAAATAAAATTCGCTACGGTGGAAAAGTTTTAATTCGTTTGTTTATCAATCCCCTTGTTGCCTGAGCTGAAGCTCTATCATATTGGAAGTCGGTATTCTCCGTACTCATATTTTGTAACTCAAATCAATAATCAAATTGTAACAATAATCTAGTGACAACATTACATGCTTTTTTCCATCCACAGCCGTTAAAATACAATAAGGACCGGAAAAAAATGACGGATGTTTGTTGAGTGTGTGGTTCTGTGGAGCGGTTTGTTCTAAATTCAGTGGTCCATTCTTCGTAATGCTTGCTAAGCACTCAGCCATTGGAACTATTTTTAAAGTTTTTGTACGGTAATGGCATCTCCAAAGTGTTATAAATGGAGATAATAAACTCTTGGCATTTGTAGGCTTTGCAGTGTTTTCACAAAACATGCCACAGTTTCTTTAAAGTAATATTTTGCAACATGAATAATATGTGATAATTTGTTAATGAAATTGGGGGATTTTTAAACGTTCACTGTCCGGTATTTTGTAAATTTATGTGAAGTTCTGTTTTCGCTCATGTTATTCTTTTGTCTTGTTTTTTTTTTGAAGGTTGCCTAACTTGATCAACCCAGTCCCTGAGATATCTTGGGCCATTTAGATTGAGTTGAAGAAGCCTTTGGTGTTCGAGACCATGAAACCATAACCATTATAATGACAATGATTTATTGCTCGATTGTATTAAATTTATAGTCCACCAAAGTAGGAGCAGCAGGTCCAGGAAAGCGCAAATAGAAAATGCAATTGAAACTTTCTGTCTGGCAACAGCATATGGTAAACACCAACATCGACCTCAATATTAAATTAAGCCACTTTGTTTTCGGTAGCAGACAAAGTTTCCATTCCAGTGATGGCACGTAGAAATTGTAGAACACAGATGACACGTCGGAACGAAAAGTTAATATGTAGTCCGTCATTACTGGATGATTCTTTTCGATCGCCCGAATAATGATTGAGAGTTGTTTGCAAATGCTCAAAAAATAAACGAGTCAGGTTTCTTTAATTCTAAAATCTTTAATGAAACAATCTTTACGAATTCTCAAACGAATATATTTTGCCACAGTTAAACAGAAGAATGTATATTTTTCACAAACATTTTACTGTAGTGAAATTGATGGTTTTAGCGTTTTTTTTTTCAAAATGATCAAATGAATTGTTCTCTGGAACGCAGAATGAATAATTTTCCCAGTAGCACGAGTGAAGTATCATACTTTCTTGAGAAAAATAAAGCATTTTGAGGTCTCTTTCCGCACATCGTGTGCACTCGAAGATTAATTCTGACGATTTTAGAGTATTGATGTGGTTGCTTTAATCATTTAATTTCACATAAAGAAATTCGTATTCGCTTCATCCTGCAATGGTGTAAGAATTTACGCTCCAAGACACGCTAATGCTTGAGGATCGTGATCGGGTTACCAAATGGTTCGTTCTGAGGCTTCTTTTGTTGGCCATGATTCTGATATTCATATTCAATTCCTTTGTAATTGAATCAAGACTCCTTTCATCGGCTGCGCAAGATTCCGATCAGCGTACTCGATTCATTTTAATTTCATTCAATATACAACTCCTTTTAATAGATGAACAACCAGCGAACTGTGACCAACTCTACGAAAAAGTAAAGCCAATGATTCGTTTCTGACGAGGTGCTCAATGAAACTAGGTCGCTGATCAGTTTCCGTTCTGGAGTACTCGAAGTCAACTAGCTTCTACCATTCGTGACGAAGGCCTAATTAGCCTCCAGAACCAGTTCAGCAAGCTCTGTTCCGCTGCACGTAAGCTATCGCTCATTCATCAACACATGTCCAGCTAGCATCGGACCAAAAACCCTTCGCTGGAGCTCCATTGCAGGCTTCCATCGATCATTAGAGCAGTTGTCCACTCAGTTGATGGTTCCAGTCCCTAATAACATGTTGTGGACGCCGATGTGGACCAACTCAGAATGTTTCATTCGTTTTATTGTACGAGTTTATAATGTAGGGACCGTTTTTTGTGACTTGTGCTATTTGTCCAGTTTTGTTTTACGAAATGCTGCATAGAAATGTACGGTAGTCTAATACCGTGTTCAAACGACCAGAAATGAAGCATAATTATTTTCATTTTGTCCTGTTCATGAGGTGGATGGACCGCATAAATAACGGAATGGCTCTGCACGTCATCGTCACGACTACTGCCTTGCTTGGTTTTAGACACGCCCCATGTTATGAGCTTGAAAGTCGTCAACGTGCGTGTGTTGTGTAAAAAATAATCACATTTTGTAGACAATTTGCCTTCGTTCAGATAATCTTGCACTCGGTAATATATTCCTGACCGTTAGTCAGAGATTACTTGGGAAAAGTAGTATACTGACATCTTCTTTCGCTGCCAAATGTTCTCTAGTGTAGATGTGCATGATGGCGTTTCAAATTACGTCGTTTAATCTAATCGTTTAAGAGCAAAAAAGCTTTATTGGTTTTGAAATTTTACCTAAAAAAAATCGTAGACTTCAGTTGAAATTAACAATTAACTCTTTTCAGCATAAGATATCTTCTTAAGCTCTTATGATGAAATAAAACTAGTAGTTTCGAATGCCACTTATACATGCAAGTAGAAATACGAGTTTGTTGTGAAGAACACATTTATGTAACTGACAGGTTTCATTATTAGAGTTAATTTATTTAGCGCTACTGATAAGTTCGCTCACAAATTGTCGCCGAATAATTAAAAAATAAATTGAGCTTCTTCCTCCACATTACCGATTGTTATCGGCTCTGTCAACGTCACCTCCGTTCTAACTGATGACGCGAAGCATTGGCTTAGGAGAGCAATCTAGCTGTAATGAGAAGTTAGTCCGTTGAATGGATTTAAAAAGGCAGATTATGCTATACATGACTGCCCAACATTTGCCTATGTTTAAGTGTACTTTCAGTTTACGTGTTTTACTCCCGTATTCAAATGGTTAAATTTACCAACTGCTAAGTTTACATGTTTGGAAAAAAACAATATATGTTTCGTTCTCGAGTAAGTTTTTATTATGACAACATTTTGACAATTGAGATTATTGTTAAGATTAAGATTACTATTGATTAGGGCACAGACATTGTGCGATATGCCTGATCGTTTACTTTCTGAGTTCTGACACTACTGTTGTTACAGCCACCGTCATTAGACTGGTACTGCCCTCCTCAGGAGGAAACAACTATTGTATTTATGGAAATAAGAGCTCTCAGGGGAATAGGTGAGGTCCGGAGCTAAAAGCTAAGTAGGTATTTTTCTGATGAAATGCAATAGGCCTTGTTCTGTTACGAGCAATCTTATTTTAGTTAATTACTTTACTGTTTGTCAGTACCAACTACTTTCTTTTTCAGCCTTAATCTGTTTTCCTTAACTTAAGTCTCAACTTTCTATTTCAATGTACTTTCTTCAATGTACCCTCTTTCGTCCGTTTGGACGCATTAGTTCTGTTTAGAGAGGCTTAAACTTGCTTGTCCAATGAAATAATTTGGCTTGCCACCGGGGGTGTCAACGACCTCAGATCGAATGAAGAATTTTACCATTCAGCTGCTCGAGAATCGAACAAGATATTAGAATACAAATTAGATAAAAATTGAACAACTACAAGTTTTTTTAAAAGAGGGCCAATTTTACTTGCAGGTTGCGAAAGGATATTCGTTGAAATGAATTTCACACAAAAGGAAGGCTATACGATGAAATTAATTTCACATGAATGAAGGCTATCCGTTGAAAGAAATTTCACACATGACGATTGCGGTCTGCTTGGTATTTGATGTTCATATTTAACTAAACGACTGAAATCGATTCTTTTTTGTTCTTTTGATAATCTACATGAAATTTTTCAACACGTGTTGAGTTTTGCTTGAACAAATCTGGCTATTCCGTCAAAGACTGCGAACAAAAAGTGACAATGGTAATCGCTGAAAGTTAATCGAAACACGATTAAGTCTATGACTACGTATTAAACCGTGAACTCAACAATCAATTTTTACACCGTGATGTAGCATTAAGGCAAGATGGCTAAAATTGAGCAGTGTTGTTTTGTTGCAGTGGACATTTTAATAATTATTTCATCAGTGTAGCTAACCGATCAGTCTCTACTTAAAACGGTACCTTAGGTTCAGCAGACGTGAATATTTCCATCAATGTTGGTGTACCGTTGATGGCTATATATAAGACAGCATTCTTATTTATAAAACAGTTGACGTTTGCAATTTCATCAGCGTTGGCGTGCGGTAGATTACCAACACATCATACACTTATAATCATGTTGAAATGGATAATTTCGTCAGTGTTGGTGTAATAGACGTGGATGTTTTCATGAGTGTGGATGTGCAGTTGATCATTAAGACAATAGGAATATAATCCACTTGATGGAGATATTTTTGCCAATTTTGGTGAGCTGTTGATCACTAACTCAGCTCACATATATGATCCAGTTGACATGGATGTTTTCATCAGTGTTGGTGTGCGGTTACGCGCTCGGAGAACAAGCCCCAGTGAGCTGTTGTTTACAGTTGTTTATTCGACAGTTAGACCGCTCTGAGCATCACGTTTCTATGAGCTGGTCCTCACTTTTTACATCTTGTTCTAACTGAGCGAGTCTCACCAATGTTTACTCGGTGCGAAAAAATGTTTTTGCTTCCGTGTGTGTGACTTCGTGCAGTAACGTAGCTCGAGTTTTTTGTACGGTCTAAGAGGAAGAGGAAAACTTTCCTGTGATCTACGTACGCACGCATACATATTATGAATATCATTGAAAATCATGCTCGACGTAAATCGATGAGTGTTAGTAGAAAGGGAATCTCTGTGACAAATCATTTATGTAAGTATTACATCTATATAATATGATAATTATAATACAACTGGAATAACCGAAAAATTAAGTTCAACTTCCCCACGATTTTAGAACAAATAAACTAGAGAGAATTAGTAATAGAGCATTGTTACAATATGGTACGTTTCAGGACTCACATGTATTTGTTATAGACTTATGTGTATTATTTGACTGGGAATTGGTAAAAAGTCGAATAGTTTTTTTTTGTGCATGGGATTGATGGGATTTATTCCAACTGACTGCTCATGGTACCAATTTGTCATTACAGGAATGTCGGTCACTTGTTTCATATGAGGTATAGTGTCTCTACCCTAAATACATGATGGTATTGAAACATCTATAAGTATTCGGGCGAAGTCATACATTGATTGTAAATTGATGGAAGAGAGCAGCCTCTTATGGTCTGCATAAGAACGTGGCGAAGGTATAGATAGTACACATGAAAGGAACTAGCGTAAACTGCAGTTAAGAAACAACTTTTTTGAGCGTGAGATGTTTTTTCAATTTTTAATTAAGGATTAAATAAAACTGGTAGTTTCGAACGTCACTTGTACATGCTTTTAAAAATATGAGTTTGATTTGAAGAACGATTCGTGATGTAAGCTCTCAGTATGAGCGTTCATTTATTTTTCTCTTCTCTTAACTAAAATTGTCGGTGATTGAAGTTATCAGAAAATAGTCGTGACCGCAAACACGATTCCTCGAATATTTACATTTGACTCTCATCTACGGTGTAGTGAGTACAGCAAGCGCAACACGGATGGGCTAAACTGATGTTCTGTGTTCAATTCAAATTCATTGTCAATTATCGTTAGAAATTTTGAAAATAACAATCATTAAGTGGATCGTGCCTTCATTAGCTTTCAATAAGTATTAATAAGAATTAAACAAGTGACTGCAGGTCAGGCAGCAAAATTATGAAAACCGCTTCTGTGACCATCGATGTGTCCCTTCCCAGGAAACGTGCTAATTTATCATTTAAAACAAAATGACTGGAATATATATGTATACCGCAATTGCTGCAAAAGCCTCTTGGGCCCGATCCCCATGACTGCGTCAAAGTCATTCCTCATTTTCGCAACATAATACGCAGTTTTTTGTTGGTTCGTTAGTTTTTATGCCTCCTGTTACGCGATGCGAACTGGCTCCATGAACACTGTACTGAAGGCAAATTTTCGCTTCTGTATTATATTTTTTCTTGATCGATTTAAACTCATTCGAAAGTTATCCCAACGTAAATATAGAGGAATAGAAAAAAACTTGAGTTGTATTTTAACTGCTCATTGAAAAGTACATTTGACGAATTAATGATGACTTTAGACACGCATTTAAACTGTTTATTGGAAAGTACTTATCACGAACGAACGGTAGTTTTAAACACGCATTTAAACTTTTCATTGAAACTTACTTTTTACAAATGAATAATAACTTCAATTTTAAAATAATCCCATTGTTTTTGCCCAGCTAGTTTTAGACTAGTTACGAAAAAAACGAGCTACACAGTCGCAGATGTTCCTCTGAATTTCGGAGCGTCTTGAGTTACTTGCGTAGCTGACTGGCGCTTTCTGGGACGTAGCCTGGTTCACAAATGTTTGTCAAGTGACAGCTTGAGGTGCAAAATATATTTGGGTTAAGGTCAGAACGAGCCGTTTTAACGGGTTGCGCGTTTACTGGACCGTTTTAACGGGCTGCGCATAACTGGAATCATTTACGCGTGCGGTGTTCCCAGTAAGTTGACCATTATTGACTAGAAAGTTGAAGTTGATGCTTGTATTTCTTTCAGGGCTAGATCGGTTGAAAAAATGTGCGGTCATTTGCATTGATTTCGGACTGGTACGTTCAGAGGCTCCATTTCTTACAATAGTCACTGGTTTACTTTGTCAATCGTAATTAACTGTTTTTCCCATAAAGTCAGCTTGTCAATCTCTTGGTCACGGCAGTAGGTTAAATGTTTAAAAATCTGAGAGTTTAACTTTGGTTTTGCTGCAGGAATAATATTGCGGTCGTTGCCATAATGTGCGGTGCCAAGCATATTTGGTGGTATGGAAAGTATACTTTTAAAGCATTAGCTAAATTTAACTTACAATCCATTATTAAATTGAATGTTAAATCAAATTTATACTCTAATTCTAAATTAAATTGGTTGGTAATATAGTTTTAACTTACCTAGTCAGGGAAAAACGCTAAACATCAATTAAATCTAACTAGTGGTCTTCGTGCACCTGAGGGTGATCTTCGTGCAAATTTAACCGTAACTTTCTAAGTATGGCCTGTAGCTACAAAAAAATCCAATCTCGACCTGTATTTTCACTGATAAATGATGCTTAAATGTTCTGAGCATTGTTCTTATTTTTCATTTTCACGTTCCTAATTCGAAATTGTGTACGGAAGTTTTCCAGATAGCTCTTGTTTTTCACATTTACTTTAAGCTTATTTGAGAATCATAACTGAAAGTTTTCACGATCGCACTTATTTCTCCATTATCATTCCTTTTTGAAGATAGAGATGATATTTTTTATACTATCGCTTCTTTTTTACATCTACTTTTCTTCTTGGAAATAAGGTAAAAAATGTTCACCATCGGCACTTTTTCACACTTATCCTAGTTAGGTATGAAGACGAAAGCTTCTCAGTATCGACCTCATTTTTATCAGCTGCAGAATGGAATGAGAATTGAAATATTTCAAGACTGATCTCATTTTTTGAATCAAGTTTCCAAGCAGGGAATGGCAAAAGTTTCACATGTCTCCACAATCTTTACTGCAACGTATCTCTTTCGAAATTGATATGATAAAATCGATGCGATTCATTCATCAATGGCTTCTTCATTCTCACTGCTGAATAATTTCTGCCATTAGCTTCGATATCACTCTCATTCACTTTAAATAGAATGGAAATTAACTGCTACATTATATGTAACCCAATTAGAAGTCCACCACAATTTTTTTCCTGTGATACGCTTCGCTCTCGATTTACTAATCATGAGAAGCGATAATTTAAGTTCAGAAAGCGTCACCGCTGAAATAGGATTAACGTTGCTATTTTTTCATCATCGCTCAGCAGACGAAAGCGAAGCTTTTCAATTGCCGACCTGACGTTTTGAACAGGATTGTTACACCTGTCATCTTGAAAAGGAATGTTACACCTACCACATGTAGCATGAATGTAAGCCGCCACATACAGCAGGAATGTTACACATACTGCATGCAGCTGGAATGTCATACTTGCCACATATATCACGAATGTTACCTGTCACATACAGCAGGAATGTTACACATACTGCATGCAGCTGGAATGTTGTACAAACCATTTGCAACAGATATGTTACACCTTCTGCATGGTGCAGCAATCACATGCAGCAGAATGTCGCACCTTTCTTGTATAGCCCATAAGTTACATTTTCTACATGCCCCAGGAAGTTACATTTGTTACATGCTCCAGGAAGTTGCATTTGTTACATACCCCAGGAAGTTACATTTGTTACATGTTCCAGGAAGTTGTATTTGTTACATGTTTCAGGAAGTTACATTTGTTACATGCTCCAGGAAGGTGCATTTGTTACATGTTCCAGGAAGTTACATTTGTTACATGTTCCAGGAAGTTGCATTTGTTTCATGCCTCAGGAAGTTACATTTGTTACATGCCTCAGGAAGTTACATTTGTTACATGCTCCAGGAAGTTATATTTAATACATGCTCCAGGAAGTTACATTTGTTACATGCTCCAGAGAGTTATATTTAATACATGCTCCAGGAAGTTACATTTGTTTCATGCCTCAGGAAGTTACATTTGTTACATGCTCCAGGAAGTTACATTTGTTTCATGCCTCAGGAAGTTACATCTGTTACATGCCTCAGGAAGTTACATTTGTAACAAGCCTCAGGAAGTTACATTTGTTCCATGCTCCAGGAAGTTACATTTGTTACATGCTCCAGAGAGTTATATTTAAAACATGCTCCAGGAAGTTACATTTGTTACATGCTCCAGAAAGTTATATTTAATACATGCTCCAGGAAGTTACATTTGTTACATGCCTCAGGAAGTTACTTTTGTTACATGCCCCAAGAATGTCGGGGAATAATTTAAAATGCTCAGAGCTCTGCTCCCCAGATCGACATGATTGTCCCTTCTATAAGCACTGCTCGCGACAGATCGTCATTCCAGACGCAGCTCTAGGAACAGTTCTATTTAGAAAGTTGTTGTGGCTGCAAAAAATATTCACTCAAATGGGATACAGAAAACGCAACCCAAACACGAAATTATGAGGAAAATTACTTATAATTATTGATACCCTTCAAGTATTTTAAAAATTTTGGTAGTCTTTCGTCACTTATTTTTCAGAAGCGAGGTTTCGCCCACTGGTCAGGCGCTCATTTTATTATGAGTCGTTTCATAGTGTCCATGGGCCCTTGATAGACGCTCATATATCGATGGGAACAAGTGCACCATGCTCCTACATTGAGTCCTCTTAATAAGAGAGATGGGTGCCAATAAGGACGATTTCATTATAGGCACGAACGCGGATATATCTGTGCGATAAAGAGACGATTCGGCGCCTATTTACATTTATACACAAACGAAAAAAAACGCCTCTTCCCTTATGTTAAATGTCTCTCAAATTTCGACTTTTTACATTCATGATCTTTGCTGGGGTATATTTTTTAAACGAAATAAATTATGATTTTTATTCAATATTTATTAAATAGCAATAAGCTCCTTTATTAAATAGAGCTTTTGGAAGCGATGAACTTTTTCTCACTGGTTTCGCAATTTTTCAACAGCCGCGCATGTCCTGCTAGCGGTGACGGTGGCGGTGGCCAGTCCCCTGGAAGTGCTGGAGTCGTCGTTCCGGCGCATCGACTCCTCTGCCCCAGTGTCTGCAGGCAGAGCCTTCCAGAACGGGCGACGTGCGCCTTATGAAATCTTGGAACAGACGTTCAAGTTCAAAGATCAAGTAACTCATGATCCAACGACGTTTGCATCTGCTGTTCGGAGTCGCATTGCAAAGGATGAGGAACAGTTTGAAATTTCGAGGAAATTGATGTCTCCGCGGACACCGAGTTCTCGAAGAACTACAAATAGTCCATCCGCATTAACAACGCTCACAACTAAACCTACAAAGAGACTGATAAGGACTTCGACAGCAAAGCAACCTTCCGAAACAACACCTATAGTAGTCAGATTGAAGAAAACACCGATGAAACCACCTCCTTCCTCACAAACAACTCCATTTTTATTGAGGTCAACATCCTTTTCTCGCGTCGCACCCTCAACAAGTTCTCCCATTCAAATTCTTGAGACCAGTTCGCAGCCGATTCATTCTAAACGTCCCGAGAGCGCTCAAAATAGTCCTCTCACGAAGTCCAGCTTGAGACCTGCAGCCCCGAGACGATTGGTTAATTCTATGAAACCTATTCGGTTACAATCTCAAATCAGAATCCCCACTTCTGTGAAACAAAACAGACCTGCGTTTGTATCTGGAACTATGATGATAAGCGCCAATGAAGACTTGGTTCCAACTTCATTTTCTGATCCAGATACTGTAAAATCAATTAAGGACGTTGTACAACATTTAGATTACGATCCGTATCTGAAGTCGAAATTCAACACTCCACCTTCTATTTCTCCTACGTCACCTCCGGACGTCGCACCAGTTACGCTACCGATGTTGAGAACCAGCCTGCCAGTCATAAAAATAACTACGATGCCAGCGGACTATAAAACGAATGAAGAAACATCTACCGAACGACCAAAATTTGCTGAAGTAGAAAAGTCAGATTCTGACACAAGAAAGCCAGTGACCCTGGGATACTCTCCATCCTCGGGTGCAAAAATCCAGTTTGAAGCAGTTCGTCCTGGAGAGGTAAATATTCTTAGGATACCTATTTCAATTTCGAACAGAGAGCGTAACTCAGAAAAAAATAAGGAGAAAAGCCAGAGTCAAACCTGGCAATTGACTCCCACGGGATCTGTTAATCCTACTCGGTACATTATACACAAAAAGCCTGCGGAGACTTCACTTTTGTCTTCCTTAACGCTAAAGCAAAAACCGCAAAGTGATCCAGTTCCATTATCTCAAAAATTTCCTGCTTTGATTCAAGCAGTCAAAGATTCTATAGAGTCACTTGCCACTACTGAATTTCCAGCAGAGTTTCCAGAACACAGTAAGTATTTCAATTTTGAGGCAGGATCCCAATCTCCAAAAAGTTCGATTCATAACCAGCATTTTTCCAGTGCTCCGGTTCAAGATTTAAAGACGTCTAGTGTCAGTGATTCAAATTCCGAATTTTCAGTCCAACCAACAGAAATTAAGAAGCATTCTATTAGAACTATTTTCGGGGAGGAAAATTCCAGTAAGTTTGGTGGGAATAAAAATTCTGCTGGAGAAATAGAATCGGAAAGAAAAACTTCTGTTAGGCAAAAAGAGAAATTATTGAACGATGTTTTTAACTCTGAAGAGAAACTTCCTGAAAAAATTAATATGCTAGAGGACATGTCGCCAACAGGGATTATAACTTACTATGAGAAACTGAAGCATGATATCTATGACATTCTAAATCAATTGCAAGAAAATCAGCAGCTTGAGGCACATAAACTGATAATCGAAGACGAGTTTGAGACTCTGGAGGACGAGCAGCCCTCAAAAACGAAGCCCAAATTGAACTACTACTATGGCGAAGAAGAAGAAAAAGAAGAGACTCCTAAAATTGATATAGCCAAAGTTTTGAATATTATGCGAAACTTCAAAGCTCGTACATCGGCTGAGGAAGTACCTGAGTCTACTATGCATGATATTGCTGAATCTATCATCAAATATATTAATGAGAAAGAACAGCAGTCTCCCACGGCACCATCGTACGAGACTAACGATCACCCTCATCACAAATACCATCCCACATATGGAGCACCTTCGTATAGTAGTAGTCCTTCAGAGTACGACTATCATTACGTGTACTATGATGACTTCGGGAATGAATATTTACCTGAAAATTCCAATCTCTTCAATAAAAATAAAATTATTTCGCCTTCTGATGAGTTCACGCAAGCGTTCTTGGCAAAACACACCTCAAAATTATCGGCCATGTTAACGGAAGTCCTTCAGAACGCAGCAAACAACAAAGCCACTATTATTAATCCTCTTGAATTTTTGACCACCGACTTAGAAAAGGAAAGTACCACGACCACTGCTAGTCCAACAGTACCACCTCAAGTGAACGCCATTTTCACTCCTTTTAATCAACTGCCACTTTCCGAAATATATCCCTCTACTACTATTGCACAATTACCTGTTGAGATAGAGACCATATCGACGACAACATCGTACCCGACAACGACAGAAGAGCTGGGCATCACAGAGCCAACCACTACGACTGAGGAACCCACAAGTGAAGCCCCGACGACGACGACAACAAGGATCCCGGAAACCACAAGGGCTCCTCCCAAAGATTCTCTCTTCGGGGATCCGCAGAAAAGGCAAACAGCTACGACGTCAGCCTCAAACAGGCGACCGAGCTCGTCTGCGTCTGGTTCCGGTACTAGATGGACGTCCATTGGGCCATCGAGTTCTCCGAACCGGAGGAAAAATAAATTCTCCCATCAGTCAAACCAGCTATTTGAGCAACGCCGACCTCAAAGTACCAACTTGAAAGTAAAATATGATAATGATGAATCAAATGAAGTGAAGGAGGTTAGTAGGCTTTTCTGTGATTTGTGTACATAGAATGTCAACTTAAAATTCTGCGAAGAACTGTACATACTCATTTTTTACAGTAAAATTTACATAATACGTTTTCTAAATTTACGCTTTCACATTGACACATGTTCCGGAGAACAGCTCGAAGGACTTGTTACAATTATACCATCTTTTTCTACTTTTGAACAAGACCTTAATATTCCTTGTTTCTGAATCGGTGGATGGAGCGAATTTTTTACTCTCTCTATTACATTATCCATTGTGTTTAGCGCAGCTGATAATATGGACTGCACAACTGGAGGTTACCCTTCTCTAAGTCACGCTAACAGTTTACAAAAAATGAAAGTTGCAAGACGCTTTCACGTCTTACTTGCATTCATGCTTTTGGCATCAAAATTTAGTTCTAGTTATTGTGCTTTATGTTAACCACTGCCAGAGTAAAAACAACTCATTAAAAAAGATAGTGAAACAAAGCTGCCATGAATTTCCCTGCTGAGTCACACTTCAGAAATTACGTGTTTTACTGCGCTTTGTATCTTAGTAAAAAAAAGCGAAAGAAAAAGAGAAATTTGAAGCTTAAGTTGTTCTTTTCATTGCTGTCTGTTAGTGATTTCGTCGAAACCACGATTTACGTTATTAGCGATTGCCTCAAACGCTAGAAGCAAGTATGTTAATGGTGAAAGCTGACGAGCGAGTTCCCTTATGAAACTAAAGTAGTGCCGATCCCGTCTCGCAGAACACTCATATCCTCTGAGTCGAGCACTAGATTTATGGCCATGTTTTATCGTTATTTAATCAAGTAGTTGTTGAGAATGCTGTTGTGATGCTTTAGTACGGCTGTTTTCAGACCCAAAACAGGCCGCTTACGCATCAAGAACTGCTGTTTCCAGGTAAATGACGAATGTTTCGAAGCAAAAAAAAAAGAAGTACTCAAAATCGCCAGTTGAAGGGTATCTACTCGAGTGCCAAAATCGAGGGTGACGGTTTCAGAGCTCGGTTCGTTATCGTCGGTCACGAACATAGAAATTTTTTCCGCCTAGAAAAAAACTCGAAGGCCAATGGTGGCAGTTTCATAGCCAAGAACAGCCGTTTGAAGACTAAGCTTTTCAGTTTTATTATCAGAGATATCCATGAAAACCAATTATTTTGGTGTCTAAGCCGATAAAAGTACCATCAGATTCAAAAATGAAATAGCCAGAACCACTGTTTTCACTAATGAGATCCATTTAAGGGAATATCAGGACCCTCGATATCTACTTTGAATGTTAAGGTTTGCTTTACTCGTGTCTAATAGAAAGCAGTGATTTTTCAATGCCTTTCACTAAGCTTCTATGTTACATAATTTTGTGTGTCTTATCTGAATTTTTTAACAAGAGTTAGAGTTATTACACAACACAAAAGAGATTGTGGTGAGATTAATTTTAAAATCTGTTCAGGAGTAAATTCTTTTCGTCGAACAGTTCGGCCTTCAGGTAAAATCTTACCCCTGTAGCATGCATTAATTTACTCGGATTATTTTATTTGAACTTCAAGTTAACGCTAGTAACACACAAAATTAATCAATTAGGGTAGTGCTTGTCAATATGTATGTAATATGCTAGTCCAATGCTATTGAATTTCATTATGCAATTTAATAGTGTCCTAAATCGTAATCATGCAGGTTCTCGGGCTTATGTTTTGTAAATATTTGAAAACATTGCCTGCTTTTCATCCAGGTTTAAGAGATACTAAAGGGATATACTGGTACAATTGAAATTCATGTTCAGTTTCAACGTACATTCGTATTATTTTGAAGGTGTACATATGTTTACAAGTACGTTGTCTTTTACACTATATTGAACAGCTTTGTTTCAGTGAGTTGCTGTTGTGGAACCGTAAGTATGATATGTACCTACTACCTACATTTGTAAATGAAGCTCTTTTTCTCGAAGGACGCATCGCAAAACACTGTTGCTGTACAAAAACAATTCACCAACAAGTATTTTTGTAAATTGAAAATTGCCTAAAAAGCTGTCAATACTATGGCCGCTCTTCTCAAATGTTTTATTGTGGCTTGAATGTTTTTATTCTGGTGGGTTTCTTATTTCCGATGCTTAAATCATGTAAATTCAAGATGATTGTTTTAAATATTGCTCTGCGGATTAATTTTGCCATTGATAAATTCGCATTTGCACGAATCTGCACGAATAGTTCGGTGCTGCTATTTTTCAGAACAATGAAATTCATAAATACATTCATTGGATGTTTGCAGGCCATCAGGCTATTCCTAATAGTTTTTTTTTGTGTCAAGATGCACAATTTTATTAACTTTTTCTTCAAGCAAATTTACGTTTTGAATTTAGACGCTACAATTACATTCAAAGTGTTTATATTTTGACACTATTGGTAAAATTTAGTGTCTTTAAATTAAGGTGATGTGTATAATAAAGCTACTAATTTCTTCCACAGCTTGCGGGATTCCATTGTGTAACTAAGAAACTTCATTCTATGTAACTCAATGATTTATTCGTATTTGATTTCATCAGTGTAATATAAGATAAACTCAGTTTTCAACCCAAGTATCTGACTCACCTCAAGTGTACATCGTTTCCTTCTTCGATTCCTCTGTTTTCCAGGACGGACTACCAAGTCTGTCGGATAATAACAACTTAATTTCTATTTAACCTTCTCATACTCAACTATAACAACGATTAACTTCTCTCTGATCTGATACATTGTGAAACAGTGAAATATTGAAATATAACGGGAATACCGCTGTTTTGTCTTTAGTTTGGTAACCCTGGTGCCGGCTCTAAGGTGTTGCCACACCCCGGAGCTGGCAACACTGCCCTCGAGACTCTCGCGGGTGCCGGCGCTGTGGCGCTCATGGCCTACGGCATCTCCTACGCTCTGCCCCTCGCAGCTCCGCTGGTCCTCAGGTAGAAATAGCGCGTAATTTTAACGAGAATTATTGCAGCCTATGGAAGGAATAATTCGTTAAAGTGTAGGTAATTTGATGCCGCTGAAATTGAATATGAAGTTATTCACTAAGGGGATCCGACTGAAGTTCAGTTTAAAGTTGAATCTCGGCGTACGTATGAGAAATTAATTTAAGGAATATAAAAACATTATAATTGGTATAAATGATCTAGGGTAAATGTAAAAGACGTTAATAAATAATTTTCTCATTTTGAGTAGTATAGACTATCAATGAAAACATTCACGTAAGCGATCAAATTATTCAACATGACAGTTCTTCACGTACTTGCGTAAGAGATCTCTAGTGTACTGACGATTTACTTTGAAGAAAACTCGAGTGCGCTTTAGTAAAAAAATATCGTTTCTGCAAAAAATTGGTCTGTCGACTCATTGATAAATAACACAGCATATGCAACACAAATGAAGGTCATGTGTGTCTGTCCATGAACAACATATTCGAAGGCATACAAAGGAATAAGAGTGTAATACGTGAGGCCCAAAAATGTGAAACTCCTTGGTAACTGCACACAGAGTATTATACGGTGGGGGGTAAAATGATCCAACAAGTGGATTAAATCGCCAGATTTCACATCTCAAGATCACGCACAATTACGAAAATTGAACTATAAATAAGCAATTGAATAAAACGGTTCCTGATATTTCTAAAACCCACATACATTTAACAGAAAAAATATATGGGAACATGTATAATAAATAAGTGAACAAAAGTTTACCGCACATCTTAAGATATGCATTCATTTAAACTTCATTGCATAACCGTTACCGTTATAATTAATTAATTATTTCGAGACTTTTACACTACCAGCCTTTTACAAGTTTCGGGTGCAATCTTATTCCATTCTTCAGTTCAAATTTTTTTTTGAGTTCAGTGATGTTATTGGGACTTCTCTTCTGAATCTTCAATTTCAATTCTCTCCACAAGTTTCGATTGAGTTCATGTCCGGGGATGGACTTGGCCATGCTAAAATGTTTATCTTCTTCATCCTCAATCATTCCTTGGTTTCGTTTGCAGTATGCTTTAGATTGTTGTCTTGGTGGAAGGTCCATCCATGTTTCAATTTTAAAAAACGAGCTGAAGGTAGGGGCTGCTCGTCAAATATTTCACGAAATTTCCTGCGATTCATAGTTCCTCCAATGATGTGAACTTAATTAACCTACCCCTGATGAACTGAAACATCCCTACACCATGATTGAGCCACCTCCAAATTTAATATGGGTTATGGTGCACTTTGATTTATACTCTTCATTTTGTTGCCCCTTAACATGGTTTGTGCTGTTTCTCCCAAATAGTTCAATTTTGGTTTCATCTGACCACAGTACTGAGTTCTAAAACGGTGCTGGCTTGTTCAAATGGTCGTTGGCATACTTCAGCCTGTCCATGACGAGACGTTTCTGGAGAAAAGGTATCCTTTGAAGGGTGCGGGAGCAAAGACCTTAACGGCGTAGTGCCCTGCTGATCGTGTGTTCGCTGGCTTCAATCCCACATGCCTTGAGATCATCCTTCAATTAGTCACAAGTAGTTTGAGGCCTCTGCACTGCTGTTCGGACCAATTTTCAAGCAGCACGGTCGTTGAGCTTTCGTGAACGTCCAGTTCGTGGCTTGCTCAGAGTAGTATTCCGTTACTTCCATTTAATGATTATGATTCCAACCGAACTATGGCAACACACAGTTGTGCAAGTGTCTTCCAATATCCCAAACCCTCAATATGGAGCCCCAGAATACGTTCGCGAAGGTCTTGGCTGATGGCCTTATTCTTACCCATGCTTACGACTTTTCACAACCAGAGCTGGACACGTTATTGGAGATGAATGCTGACCAAAGTTCGGTTGTCAAATAGTACAATGTTTTAGAACATTCTGGAATAATTCTACAGTAATTTTAATGTCTTGCAAATTTTTGTTCGCGTATTTATAATACATGTTTCGACATATTTTATATTAAATATATGTGGGCTTTAGATATATTGTTAACCTTTTTATACCATTGCTTATGTATATACGAGTATATAGTCCAATTTTCGTTATTGTACGTGGTTTAGTCCTTATAAATCTGGCGATTCAATCAACGTGTTTAATTTTTTTGCCCCCCACCTGTATATTCAATGCGTCTATCCATTCAGAACAATTTATAACATGACTTTACGACTACCTGGAACTTCAAACTAATACGAGGCTCTTGAGTGCCAACGAAGGAAACAAAATTTTGCATTTCGGTTTTGGGACTAAAATTTATTTTGCGTGTGTGGTACTCTTTGAAATTATTTGTTATTTTCCAGGCGATCTGGATCTTCAAGAGAGACTCCAATTTCTCGTCTTATGAACTGGTTGGACATATCACGATCTGATGATAAAAAGAAGCGAAAAAAAGGTGTCAAAAAAATCTACAAAAACACTTTGGGTGAGAAACTAGGGTGCTTTTTTGAATTATGTTACAGAAATTATTGACCCTAAAAAATGCTGTGTCCTGTTACTAAGATTATAGAATTTTTGTTTAGTTCCATGACTAACATTTGTACAGTACCAGATGTTCAAGTTTCTCGGGAAAAAGCATCGAAAAAGATTAATGTACAGCTTCGAACCTAAACGTCTTTATTTATTACGTTGAACCTAAATTTTTTANCCAATTTCTCGTCTTATGAACTGGTTGGACATATCACGATCTGATGATAAAAAGAAGCGAAGAAAAGGTGTCAAAAAAATCTACAAAAACACTTTGGGTGAGAAACTAGGGTGCTTTTTCGAATTATGTTACAGAAATTATTGACCCTAAAAAATGCTGTGTCCTGTTATTAAGATTATAGAATTTTTGTTTAGTTCCATGACTAACATTTGTAAAGTACCAGATGTTCAAGTTTCTCGGGAAAAAGCATAGAAAAAGATTAATGTACAGCTTCGAACCTAAACGTCTTTATTTATTACGTTGAACCTAAATTTTTTAATGAATCCAAATGTAAAAATCATTTTTGAAAATATTCTCTGTTTCAGGGTATCCCAGGATAACGATCAGGAATTCTACAGGGATTGAACCCTTGAATTACAATGACTATGATGATGACTATCATACTGACTACTACGAGTTCGGAAAGACAGAGCAAAAGAGACCAGCTTATGACGACTATGACTCAGACTTCGAAGATATTCCAACTCGTTACCGTGATGACTTCAAAGGCACAATCCCATACGAAGATTCGCATTATCCGTTCCCGAGCAAGTTCAACCACATGGCGAAGTTGGATTCATCGTCTACTGCTGGCAAGAAAGCAGAAGAACGTAAATCTGACGTACATTCTCCGGCTAAACATGTCGGGTCTGACTTTTTCAGTTTTGGGTATGACCCCACTGATGGAGCTATAGGGGATGATCCTCCGAACGAAAGTGCCGTGTTTGGAAAAGTTACGTACGAGTATGACTTCACAAACACTCACATAAACCCTGAAGTTGTTGGTGCAGATGTTCGGTCAGATTACTATGCATTGCCTGGAGGCCAAAACGACATGACTTCGAAGGGAGAAATTCCTGCGAGAGGAACGGTAAGATTTATTTGGCTTCGTAAACTGCGAGTCATTTTTTCTTTGAAAATGACCCATTTATTTATTCTGCTGACTTTTATGTAAACAAGCTACTCATAAGTAAATTTACCTTGATGTTTAGCCTGGTTACAGAGCTTCACGACAGTGATGTTTTACTAGCGCTGCCAATATTTAAAATGTTTTACGTTTTTGACAGCATCCACATGGTTCACCTCTGAGGGCTGGAGTTCCAATCCCACCCCGATCTGATCGGAAATCAAAGCCTGCTCAATCTTCGAACTTTTTGTCAAACATATTCGGCAATATGTTCAATCGGAGGTCAAACACTGGAAACGTTCAACCTCCGAAAGTCTACAGAAGAGCTCCACCAAATTCTGGACCAATTAGAGGCTCTAGAATTCCACCCTTTGGGCAACCAAGAACTTTGATCATGTCTTCAGAAAACCCAAATTTCAACCATCGTTCAGTTGAAGTGAACCATGTCCCAGCGCGAGGCCTGCCGATACACTTCAGTCATTCAATTGCTCCAAGGATTCCTCCTGGAACTAGACCAAGAATTGATAGCGAGTTGTTTTCCAAAGAAAAAATTAACAGAAGAGATGACATTGCCGTCGGTGGCGGAGGGGCTGTTCTTTCTTCAGAGCTTCCCAAGTCCGGTGGAGGAGGGATTGCGCTACCTCCACTATCGACTTCTTCAGTGAATACAAGAAGCCAAAACCCACAGTTTCCTTCTTACGTTTCTTTGGAACAGTAAGATTAATTTTTAGCACGCCAATTAAGCGTAATTCATCAAGGGAACTTTACCTGTCATAATATGTCTGTTAGTACCATGAGCTTTGGAGAGAATTAGTTCGTTTCAAAAGCCATTTCATTGTTATGCATGCTCCGACTAGTTATTTTAGTGGAATTTTTGAAATTTTTTCGTGACCACATTTTTGAAGGAAGAATACAATTGGATACTTGCAAAAAATACAAGTAATGTTTAAAAAAAACGATAATTATGATTGATAATGGAAATTTTTCACATTATCCGAAGTAGAAATACTTGCAGGATATATCTATTAATGTTACACAAAATACCTTAGCCATGGAATAACTCAGAATTGATCTTAAACTCATTGCGTTAGAGAGTTCTATTCATCTACTGATGGTATCGAATGAAAGCGTTGGTTCAGAAACATATGAGTGATATCTTTCTGCATATATGAGAGTAACGTTCGGCACATAAAAGTCAACTCTTTTCGCGCGGAGCAATTTTTGGGAACTAGATATTTCCACAAAGCTCTATACAGTGACATTGTGTTTGTGCAATCGAAGTTAATTTTATTAATTGTCCACGTTTACAGTGTATGGGCACAATTCTTATAGAAATATAACTGTCATTTCCTTTCTTGCAATCGCTGTTTCAAGAACTGAGTGAGTGATTGAGAAAATTTATTTACAGAGTGAACCGCCTCGCTGAAGAAGAAATGGAGGGAGTCGTCAGAGGCTACAACCGTCGTCACGACATGCCTTGGCCACCTCCGGAGGGCAGCCAAATTATCGACGACAAACTTGACATGACTGGGGCGGGCAGCAAAGTATACCTTTTTGACGAGACTGACTTAGAACAAGGCTATCATTTGAATGCTGACAGTACGGATTACATTTACAAAACAAACGACAACTCGTATAAAATATCTCCGTTGAGTCACGGTGTCGAAACTAAGCCTGCCACTTTACGGACTATCGCACCTGATTACAATGATTTTGACTACGTGGATATTAAAGGAAGTAGTGCAGATGTTGAAGCCAAACGATCTTTTTCGTTTCCAGTAGCTGGTTCTGAGAAGGAATAAATTTTTTTAATTAAGAGTTAGAACGTTTATTTGAATTTCAGTAGATATGAACGGGTAAGTAAACACAGTGTTTCAAAAATGAATCAACTGAGAAGGAGCTTATACTGTAAAACTCTCCTGTTTCTCAGAAGAAGTACATTAGTTTGTTAGTGTAACTTGACTACCTATTAAATCACTGTACAGAAATTTAAGTTGGTTCTTGATGTGTTAAACATAACCAGCAGGAAAGATTAACTATGCCTGCAACATCGCACTGCTAGCTTTGAAAGTGAAAAGTGACTTGAAATTCTAAATCGAAAAAGTAAAGTGAAATGTTTCTAAATCACGATGCAAGGTTTGCAGGTCTTCTGCATTTATTGTGGTAGTAGATACGATTTTCTCATCTCATTACAATATAAAAATGTTTATTCCTGAATTTACTGTATAATAATTGTGCTGTATAGAATTTCTGTTTGAATTCAAGCTTTCCCTTTTTAATAATCCATAGTTTTAAAAATAAACTAATTCTTGGCATTTTTCGGAGAAGGCTTCTTGAAAATATTTTCATTTTCGTGTGCACTAGCCTTTGAACACAACTATGGTAACTCTTCTTCGAAAAATCCCGTTAACATATGCACAATTTCAAACACCAAACTTATTTTTTGAAGAAACTAAGTGAACATATTGTGTGAATGCTAGTTCATCACTGTCAAAGTTTAGATTAAGTATTCGAATTTATAGTGAAAGTGAACCAGCAATTCGCTAAATCCCTGTTGCAGAAATGGTGTTGTTTCCCTATTATAAAATTCACGGTGTCCAACGGATCTTTTTTTAGGTAAGGTTTTTTGCTGCCAATGTCAGTTCTTTTATGTCTCACTTAATATTAGATTGCGTATTATAGTGTAAATAAAAATACCTTCTGTTAAGAATTAATATTTATTTATTTATTTATTTA